>SNQJ01S0109148.1:0-27958 GCA_010110895.2 Picea sitchensis
TTTTGAAACCCTTTCTGATGAGACTAATTTCACAAATATAAAAGAAGATCAACCAATCTTTGATAAGTATTCAGATAGTGACGAGGAAGAATAGATTTTTATGTCAGCATCTATTGGTAACTATAGTATCTTTCCTCTATTTGATTTCTATGATGAAAATGAACTTGAAACTAGTGAACAACAAATTATTTCTTTTTCTTCAAAAAAATGTGATCAGCATGAAGTCAATCGACAACAACATTGTGAAAGCAATCAACCTTTGTATGACAGTTATGAAGAAGATTCTTAGACAAGTGATGGAGGAGATAAGGAGGGGTTATAGGAGCAGTTAATCTATTTTTCTTGTTTATCAACTATTGAACAAAAAACACAAGAAATCAGTGAGCTTCAATGTGATATTCCTGAGCCAAAAAAAGAAATGATCAGCAATGAAGAAAGTGTGAAAAGGCATCTCATGCAGTTTGAACAACATGAAGAGGTATGGGATGACAACAAAAGTCTTATTTCTTTTCATTTATCTAATCCAATCGCAATTTATATGGAATCAAAATGGAGCATCAAATCTTATGTCTTCATTTTCTTGAGGGAATAATTTCACAGTTGTAAGTAGTTGCTTCCAAGATATTTTTCAGATTTTGTAGCTCCTCCTATCGTTTTTGTGCTCAAGGATAGAAACGTAATTCAATTTGTTAGTCATATTTTTGTATGGTTACATTGGAAATTGGGTTATACTTGAGAAAATCAACAGATGATTGGTTAGAATAAGATTGTATATAAATAATCTTGTTTCAAGCATTAGTGTGCAGTCTAGTTTTCAATGTGTAATTCAGTTTGCGGGATAGTTCCTTTTTCATTTTGTAGTCGGTATGCAGTAAAGAATTCATGACTCCATAGCCCAATGGAGGCATTGATACCAAATGGTTTTCATCTTATAATATGTACATTTATTTTTAGAGTGTGAAAATTATCCTTTGTTGCAAAGTACAAGGATGCATTTCAGAGAATTCACGGGTATAGTCATAAGGTTCATAGTTTGATAAGGCTGATTTCAGGGCACAGAAGGATGAACAACCAATGATCATGGTTCTTCAACAACATTTTGACAATCTTATGGAAGTAAATCTTCTTCAAAAACATGAGATGATGCTGCAGATACTCGAGACTCATCTGATTCCGCAAGAACATTCATTTGCAATTCTTGAGATTGAATACGCTGACGAAGTTGAAAATTCAAAGTTTGGAGCTCTTCAATTTTTCTGACTACTCCTGAACCTTTTTCTAGAGAGTAAATATTGCGCAATCAACACACTCACAATCATCACGCTCAACACTCATATTTTCCCTTCTTCAGACTCTCTAGAATCAGGTGACAAACGTATACAATTTATTGTCCAAAACTTAAGAAGAAAATAGGTAAGAGTTCCTCTTCTCTCTTATTTCTTAAGTAAAAATGAAAGTCTGATTAAAATAGATATGAGGGATATTTTCCCACGAATTAAAGATAACATCATAATTTGAAGAAAATATTGGAGAATTGGGGAAAATGCAATCTGAAACATCATGTTGATTGGGTATAATATCATCTCTAGTACGAAAACAAATTTATAAATATAAAAAAGTAAATCAAAACAGTTAGAAAGTGACTACAGGAAAGAGCAAATCAGAAGTCTCATCTTACAAGAAACTCGTGTGAAATTATGGTGTTCATATTAAGATGTTTTGAATGTTTGATATAATTATTTCTCCCTCTCTCCCTAGTTATTTCTATAAACACTATTATTTCTTCTTTCTTATCATATTAATCCTTGTAAAAATCATAAAACTTAGCCTAATGCTAAGAACTTAGAAGCATATTTTCAAAACAGGTTGGGCAAATATTTTTTTATGTTTCTTTAATTTTAATTGAAAAAGTATGTCTAGGATAATCCTAGTAAATTTAGCTCTAATATCATATTTTAGCTGACGAATTTTCTCAAGGTTTATCCCTGAAATGAATAAATTTTCCCAAAATTAACCTATAGGTGAAGGTATACATAGAATTGGAAGAAAACCTAATATCAAAGTATTATTTTTTTTTGTAAATAAAAAAGAAATTCCTATTACTTAGCTTTTAGAGTACAAAAAATGCCACATGGCTACAGTGTGTCGCTTGTTCCGCCACATTAGCGAAAACCATAACAGGTGGCAGACTGTGATGTCATTGTTCAAAATAGCAATCCGCCATCTGCCCTGCCAAACATAAACCGGAGTAGGTGGTGGATTCGAGTTCTTGTTGAATTGTTCTATGCAACTAAGAAAGACTATCAAGTGAAAAAAGAAGACAGAACTGTAAAACTGCATTGTAGAAGTGCAGAGAGATGATATGAGAGTGCACAAGGTGACCAAAGCAGAGAGACTACACATTTTCACCTAGAGGCGTGTCATTTGACTTATCGTTGAAAGGGTCGTCCCTATGCTAGAGCACGAAAGGCCTCATACAGGTTGGACATCTTTGATTTGTTGGTACATTTGAGAATGTTGCATAGATCATGTCAATTCGATGGTGCATGAGGGTGTCCTGGTGTATCTACTCCATCGGTGCCTCATCCATATCCTCTACCACCTTGACCTCCTCCTTCGTTGACCCAACTTGGTTTTCCATGTTCTGAATTGTGGTCACGGGGTCCAAATGGAGGAACTCATCTAGGAATTCCTCCCCAATTGTACAGGTGACCTCTTCCAGAGTGGTTGGGGCACTTGTGCTTACCAGATTATAGTTGGGGGGATGCTAATTATCTAACAGAGTGAAGAGGATGGATTCTAGAGGAACCTAGATAGGTACCTCTGGAACCTCCTCCTCAACGTATTCCATTGGAAGTGTTCCTGGTTTCTCTCGTTGTTGGGTTCGAGCTATGGACAGGGTGCACTCCAGTCTCTACACCCTCCGCTATCTGGCAACAAGAATATACTAGGCTAGGTCGTGCATCGGTTTGCATATTTCCCTTGGCATGGCTAGTCCAAGGAGGCTGATAATTCGCAAGGATATTGCTATGAGAGCATTCTGGACGTAGAACTCATTCTTAGAGCATCTAGGTTGACAGAGCACAAAGGAGAAATGGATCCAACCTCATCCGAGCGGAAGTAAAATTTCAAGGCACGACATGACCTCTGTACTGAGCCCCCCACTGCAATTACACCTTGTGTTCACCATACTTCTCACACGAGGGAGTTGTCCTCCCTGTCTCGGTAGGCGGTAATGGCCTCACTCCATTTAAGAAAAAGGTGAAGGTTGTCGACCTCCCATATTAATGGCTTGGGTCTGGGACAAGCTACGTGGCCTCCCGTTGCTACGTGGCACCCCATCCAGGATAATCTCAAAGTATTCTTAAAATTGTAGACAAACCTTCTTTTTCATTAAGATCTTAAATATAGGTTATCCCTCGTATTTTACATACAAATTGATTGCCCTGAATTCAAAGTAATAAAATCAAAGATAGATGGTGAATGAAATTCACAAATTGATTTCCCCCATATTGTCCCAATAGAGATGATGAAAAGAAATTCATATATTTATTTCCCTCATCTCAATTAAATGAAATCTTGTTTTTGAAGTGGTGAAAGGAAATTCAATTAAGGGAGATATACATAACTTCATTGGGGTACTGAACAGGCTCGCTGGAAGTGACGCAATATATACGATATTTGTAAGGTTTTCTTACACATCTATATAATATACTCTGTTATCTAGTTATTTTTCAATAATATTTATATCCTGAACCAACTGGGTTTCCTTAAATAAACATATTTTACATCTATTTAACCTTGAAGAGCGAATATATTCAGTCAAAATATGATATTTTTGTTAAAATTACTTTGATTATCCTAAAAAGTTATGGAATCAATTTTAAGGAAGGAAAACACTTATTATCCTGGCTTGAAATCAATCACCAAGTGTACTTTAAGATTTTTAGATATGGCTATGTTCATTTTTCTATATGTGATTAAATTTCAAATAAAACAAGAGAACATTTTTTTTCAATAAAAGAAGCAATAATGACTCCATTTACCCAATAAAGGCACGTAGTCTATTGTTATTTCGTCCC
Organism: Picea sitchensis; assembly: GCA_010110895.2. NCBI lineage: Eukaryota > Viridiplantae > Streptophyta > Pinopsida > Pinales > Pinaceae > Picea > Picea sitchensis. The sequence continues at coordinate 4,083 of SNQJ01S0109148.1, forward strand.
TCACATGGAGCCACAATCCCTAGATGGAGTCTATGTTAGAACACTTTAGAAAATTTCAAATAAAAATTAAACTTTGAAGTCTTTTTGTTTTTTTATCTTTTAAAAAAATAAATTATGAAGAAACTTAGGAATATCGTTCTTTTTAGAATAAAAGATATGAGTGTTATATCTTGACAGGGTGCATCCATTACCACCCAATAAAAAAATTTAGTCATCTGGATCGATGAATCTCGTGATTTCAAAGTTCTAAAGTTGTGTAAGGTTTAAACAAAACATAACTACGAATTCAATTTGGGACTTCGCGATTCGAGAGTTCAAGCTCAAAATGTTTAAAGATATAAAAAACCTCGAAGTTACGAAGCTCCAGAGTCCCAGAGACATGTTCCCGCAAAAATAGTTTAAAATAAATCTATTGATGAGACATAGGTCACCTATCAATCTTTATTTGTGCTGACATGTGGCACTCATTTTGGGCACTTTAGTCACATCATTCGCACAATTTTAGGTGACATGTGTCACTCACTTTTTATGACACATCATCAAAAGTGACATCATCACTACCACATCACTCTGGAAGATTTCCTTCGGGAGATAAATCAGGAACAAATTCCAAGGAGCATCGAACTGTCGAAGCACCCGTGATAATGATAATAAAACACTAAATATTAATGAACTAAACATGTTTAATTAGATATGATTAACAATAAGTAATCACTCCATAAATTCGACCTTCAGGAGATATATACTATTTTTCCTTCAAAACTCTTGAATGTTGAACTACGGAAGTACTCACCGCACATACAAGCTCCCGAACTCCCACAGCTCCAGAGTTCTGGAGTCCCGAAGTACTTAAAATTAAAAAGTGACCTTAAACCATAATCAATTAAAATGAAAAAGTAATTAAGGGTTGATTAACTGCTCCATGAATTCTGCCTTCCAGAGATATCCATTATTTTGCATTCAAAACTCTTGAATGTTTAATTGTTGAAGTACTTTTTCTTAATAATGATCATTAATAATACATCCAACTGACTAGGGTAAAAGATTGGGAAAAATGTTGTGAATGCCAGGTAATAAATTTGACAGATTTCATAATGATTACTTTGTTAATAGATTAAACTTCAAAGCATTTTTTCCATTAGCATCCAAAATTTTCGCATTCAACATTTTGAGCTCACAAGTTTTTCTTCTCAAAGGAGGGTTAACATCAACTTTTAAAAATCATGGTGTCGCGCAAAGAAGGAAAGAAGAAATATTCATTGACTGAGGAATCAACCCCAAATACAAATGTCGAAACTTCCAAGTTCATTGTTGCATTAATGAAATCATGCACAATTCAAGGATTAGAGAAAACCAAGTACATCCATGAGCAAATGATGCAGGAGCATCGCCAACACGTCAAGCGAGCCAACATGAAGCGGAGGACAGCTGGACAAACCAACCCAAATTTTTGAAAATGCTTTGGGATTGTTGCGCGATCTTAAATGAATCATTTATGAAGGTGCACTTGTATATTGTATTGGACCTTGAGCCTTTAATCTCTCTTCCTTAGGTAGATAGATGGCATTTAATTTATTTAATGCTGGTAGGTAGGATTTAAGTCTAGATTTGATAGCTTAGAGTCCAAGAGGGAAACGGATATAGACACCCTCATTGTATCATTGTATTATTATCAACCCAGCAAGAAGCAGAAGAGAAAGCAGAGAATTGTATGAAGAACACCCATGTACAGGCATTTGAATTAATAGAAGAAAAGTTCAAATTCATGGTTTTTGTTGTTTCTTTGTGTATTGATGTTTTTCTCATGAATGTTTGCTTCATGTCATACATTTTATTTTATATGCTATGTATGTGATTTCACAGTTGAATTGAAGTCTGAGAGGGTGAGTGAATGAGTTCAACTGTTTCTCTAATTGAGCCAGAGGATTCCTGCAAGGAGTGCAGTTGAATTGTCCGCAAGGAGTGCCTCGACAGAAGGGTTCAATTGGAGTTAAATTTTGTTCTCATTTCCTCGAAGGTGCAGTTAGGCACAGTGTTGTGCAAGGAGTGCGCAAGCCCAGGAAAAGTCTCAGGGTTGCGAACCTGAGAAAAGAACTGAAAGGTTGTTGCTGCAGGAGTGCGCAGAGTCAACAGACTTCAACACGGAGGTGTCGTTGAAGGTTTGTCGCAAGGAGTGCGTGCAAGGAGTTCTCAGGAAGACTTAAGAAGTCGAGAATAAGATCAGGAGGAGTAGAGCCTTCAAATCCATTGAAGGGCTGCACAGGAAGTTCGCATCAAGGAAATCCTCAAAGAAGAGGGAGTAACGGTCAAGACCTCACGGAGGAATTTCGTGAATTCCCGTCAACCATCCGATTAGGCAGGAGTTACACCAGAGATAAGTCCTAGTGAGCAGAGGAGGGGTCCCATGGGCAGCCATTGGGATATTGTAGTCATCGGGTTTTCAAAAGGGTAAGAATCAGAGACCTTGAAAGTCCCGAGATTCCGGAAAGAAATCCTAGTCGTTGATCTTGGCAGAACACGTGTCAGGAAGCCGGAGTGGCATCAGGTTGACACATCGGAAATTCTAGAAGTGAAGGAATCACAGTATCAGGATTCGCGATCCCGCGAAGTCCGACAGAATGACGAGGGGGCAGTGACGTAGAAGATCCATTTCTCACGTGCATCGGGGATCGGAGTATCGGGATTCTTGGCAACGTGAAAACCACTGCAGGAGAAGTCGCGAAACCCCGAAACGCGACATCCAACTAACTGCGAGCACATGAGTGGAGGACAGGTGTCATGCCTCATCGGTGTATCGGCAGATCGGGAGTCGGGGATCAACGAGGCAAGTTTTTTTCGACATCATAGGTGCCGAAATCCCGATGGAAGGATTCCCGATAGGAACATGAGAGTGTGACATTTACCCATCGGACTTCGGGGTATTGTGGAACACAAAGCACGTGATCATAGGATTCGCGAAATCGTGAAGTCCGATTTCCCAATCATTAAGGGAGATCGTTTGAAAAGTTGATGTGGGTAAGGGAAATTCCCGATAGGGAATTAAAGGAACCTTCGAGTTCTTTGGGCCGTAAGAGGAAGAAGATCCTGAGGAGAGCGGGCGTGCCAGTGAGGGTGTGGCTGCGTCAGCAAATAGAGGGAAAGAGAAGTGCCAACGAGAAAAATAAATCTCATTAGACCTAGAAATATCTTCATTGTATCTTTTAGTTTTGATTGTATTCTATTTTGAGAATGAAGAATGTGGAATGTCTAACTACTTATGGTTAAGACATTTTCGTATAAATAAATAGATCAAAGATCTATCATGAGGCTTCTTCTAACTGAATGTAAGGCTTCTTCTAACCGAATGTAAAATAGAACTTTCTGAATACCAAATAGAAAGAGAAGACAAAGATTCTACATCTCATTTCCTTGAGTTATGTGCTTTCTGTGTATCTCCATTTCTTAATCTTATTTTCTTCATTCCATGGTTCTTAAATATTCAAAGACTACAATTTAGTAACACATCTACTATGGACCATATATTGGATATTTGTTCAATTATATTTTTTCCCATGTTATTACTGTGAGTAAAACAAGACCCGTATCTATGTAAGTTTCATCATTTTAAATCATCTATCAAGGACTCCTTCTTCATAATTCTTCTATTGTGGATAAGGTAAGATTTATATGTATTTGATACCTTACTTTATTCTGAAAATATTTGTTAATCAATTATAATTTTCATATGATCAATATTTAGACTCAAAGAATGAGATATTGCCTATGTGTTTTCTAATCATTAAAATTCATTTGAAGTTTCATCTTAAAACTGAAGGTAGAAAAGCATTACAAGAACAACTATCTTAAATCTTTGGATGCCTGACATTATTCCGTGATCCTAGAATAAATCTCAGGAACAACAATATCAATTTTGCGCCGCTCAGGAAAAGAGTAACCAACTATATCCTTGAAGTATCATGTATGGTTTTATGTACCCTGCAATACACTTCTATCTGTTTGACCCAATTATCCAACTTTTCTTCATTCAACTCTCCATCATAATAAGGAAAATCAAACTTTACATCTAGCTTTAAGAAAGGCATATCATGAGAACGAGAAGACTTCTTAGAATTTTTTTTCCTCTTATGAGAAGAATGTTTACTTTCATTGGAAGAAGATGATGATGATGATGATGATAGGGATGAAGGAGATCCTGGAGGTTATTCACCTTCTCCTTCTCTTTCATCTTTTACCATTGTTTCAACTAAACCACCTTCATTCTGATGAAGAGTTGCTCTCCTTATTTCTAGGTCTTCCCACAATTCCTTCATCACGGTTGTCATCTCAAAGAACATTTTTTGAAACTCCTTATTAGCCTCAGAAACAACATCTTCGTGCTCCATTTATTTTCATGGAAATATTGGTCCAATTTCAGGATTAAAGTCTTCAAGCATGCCTTCACCTCTCTTAAATTTAGACCTCGTAAGCATTCACTTGCAAATACACGTCAAAACCAACTATGATACCACATGATCTGAAAATACCAAACAATTTCTGATACCAACATGATCTGAAATATCAACAAACTCTGATACCAATTCAACTCGAAAATCCTTAGATGTCAATTAGTTCATAAATACACATAAGCATCTGACCAGATTCGAGAAAATGAAGATTGACTTGACTATTTTCAAATAACATGTGAAAATGCTTATTTATCCATAAAACTTCATTAACTGATGAATATTATTTGCGGAAATAATAAGTGCCAAAATGGAGAGAAATAGACCACTCTTATTAATTCTCAAAATGCCAAAAATTACAATGAAATGGTCTTTACAAATGTCAAATTATAAATACACCCTTCAATTCAGATACTCCAACTGAGAAACAAATTTCACCATTAAAATCCTCACGAAATTTTGAGAAGAATGAGTATAAACTCGATTATATTCTAAACATGTGCCAAAAAATCCCTTTTTGCACGTATAACGAGACTATGGGTCTCATACATGAAAAAATGAGATAAGACTTTTATAATCAAAAATTTTACACAAAAATAACATCGCCATCAGATTTCTCTCGAAATTCTAATAAAAATGAGTATAAACACCCTATACCTTTCTCCAAAAACTCAATGGCACATAAAACGAGGTAAAACTAGCATAGAAACACCTCTTGCATGAAAATCGAGACAAATATGAACTTGGAAAAATCTCCCATGCAACATGATCCAATCTGGCATGAAAACCCATGTCTTTCCTACCACCTATACTTACCATGTCAGCATCCAGTCATCTGCCACCTGTACCTTCCATGTCATCGTACGGATTCCACGTCATTCGGACGGATGACACGTGGAACTTTTTTATTGGTCCACATGGACTCCTGAAAATGCCAAAAAGAGTGACACATGGCAGCCTCTCATGCTTCCACATGACACTTTTGATGTCATCATGATTTCATCTTGTGACCTATACAGATAGGCCATGTGGTAGCCTGTGATCTTTCCACGTGGCACTCTTGCTTTGACTTGGCTTGACCAAACTTTGACTGGCCATAACTTCTTCATCCGAACTCCATTTGAGGCAATTTTTGTGCCATTGGAAAGCTATCACAGATTTGTACACAATGAAATAGTTTTTAAAAGAATTTGAGCATATCATTTTTTGAGCATTTAGGATCATTTTTTAGCGTTTCGAATCCTCCTAGATCAACACCCCATACATAGATCGTATGAACAAATTGTGCCCTCGAGAAGTTGACGTATAAACTAACCACATCGAGGCCCAAAAACCTTTTGTTGTTTCATTTTCTGGGATTAGGTTTTTGGATGTTTAGGGTTTTCTCATTGATGTTTTATGTTAAAAAGCCTTTTCAACCACTTTTTAATCAACTAAATTGCAAATGAGCATAGTTGTCACATCTCTATTTTTAGAGATAAGTTGCCACCATTATAGCTAGCTTGTGTGCTTTGCATTTTATATTATTTTGTATTCCATATATTCATTAATAGAATCGAATTTTAACTATATTATTGTATTTCTTGCAATATCTTTGTGTATTTCCTCGTTATATCTTTTCTTTGATTTCACTATCAAGGTGAGTGCAATAAGTTCATTGCCGAAAAAGTGGCAATGGCATGATTAAGAACGTGCACTCACAGGAATGTGTGCACGTTCTTAGGAACGTGCACACCTAGACTATTAGGAATGTGTGCACGCTCTTAGGAACGTAACATTCCTATACCTATAGTTTTGGAAGTGGTTGAACCTCCATGAGTTTCAATGTAGGTTTAGTGGAAAAACTGCATGTGCGGTCTTAATAACGTGTGCATGATCCTAAGAATGCACACATGGTCTTACTGATAAAAATATTTAGGTTGGAATAAGCATGATGAAGCCCTTGTGCACAAATAGTGCTCTCGGCTTCTCCTCAATAGGAAAATATAGTGGAGCTAGAGAGGAGCAAGAAAGGGAGGAGAGGACCACCATGTCCATGTATGTTACATTTTTCTTATTTTTAATCCAATTTAGTCATTCCAATTTAGTATTTTTTCTCCCAATAATCTAAATCAAAAAAAATGTGATTTTGTATATTAAATAAGCAAGTAAGATCCAAACCAACCGGAGGCCACCTCACCATAGAAAATTCTACTTCTAGAAGATTCCCCTTCTAGGAACATTCGTGAATTTTGACTTTTCCTTTGCTTACATCATCTCACCCTATGCACAAGCAAAGATGCTTAATGCATCGGCCAGCCAATCCATTTTCAGTGTAGAGTGTGACATTGTGCATCGTCAAGACCCCATGCATGCCATAGTGTGACGACCTCCCTTGTTATAGTTTTTGAAAGAGGAAAGCAAACCACTTTTCTCATGGAGAAAGTCTCTTTTAATATTTTTAAGGAACATGAACACATCTTGTCAGGTGATCACCGAGGTGACCAAAATAATGTGTAAACATCTAGGTAGTAGTGTCATAGATTATGATAATATCTGATATCCATGTTTCCAACCAAATAGCAACATTTGACCTTTTAAATGAACATTAGCGAGTCCACTCTGATCATAGACTTTTAACCTAACTCTAAACTTTTCCATGCAATGTGAGTGTCATTGAAGAGAATTCTAATAACTAAAGGAAACTACTCTTTGAAAAAAGTAAATTTGACCTTTCTTAAAGGGATTTAAATAGTAGATTAAATATCCTAATCCTATAAGGAAAACATTGAAGAACTCTATCATAATTTTACAACTACCCTTTCCACTTATATTAACAAGTTCTCTTTTGAGGTGTCCTATAAAAAGAATAACAGAACAACCAACCCATGATATGATAAAGAATGTAAAATTGCTAGGAAATCCATTAGGGATGCTTCTAATGAGTCCTTAAAACTCGATAAGAACAATACGTACAAATACTTAATTAAAAGGAAAAAAGGTACTATATCAATAAAAGGAAAGAGCAACTTTCACATCTATATAAGTTGGATCCTAAGAATTTCTGGAGCCAAATTCTAAACCTCAATACTAAATAAAATAATAGGATTCCCCCCTTAAGGGACTAGAATTCCTACCTTAAAAGTCTTTGCAATTTCCCTAATGCCATGGACACCATTCCTATTGTCCCTACAAATGATGAAGTTTATACTTTAGATAACATAGAGTTCAGGGTTAAGCGACTTGCAAATGGGAAAGCTAAGGATATTGAAGCCTACCAAGCTGAAATTTTAAAAATAGGAGGGCCTCTCCTTATCCCTCACATACACAAGCTCTTCAATTTAGCATTCAAGTAGGGATTCCCTAAACCCTAGACACAAAGTATCATTATTCCTATTTTTAAAAATGGGGATAGAAGCATTCCCTCCAATTATAGGACCATTATGATTAGCCCAATTTTACCCAAGCTTTATGGAATTATTTTGGAAAAGAATATCAACCTTTGGCTAGAAATTCACGGTAAAAGAGCTAAAGGTAAGGCCAAGTTTAGGATATATCATTCAACTATTGACCATCTTGTTACCTTTATAATCATTGCAAAGGAGTTATGCAATACTAAAACCGATTTTTTTTGTTGTTTTGTTGACTTTAGAAAAGCTTTTGACATGGTTCCTACAAAAAACCTTTGGAATAGGTTGGAAGAGATAAAAGTGTCTCTCGAGTTGAGGGTTGTTGAAATAAGGATGTATGAGAACTTTATTGCTAAGTTTAAAAAGAATGAGGGCTGCTCAAAAGATATTAACTGCAATATTGGAGTCAAACAAGGTTGTCCTTTGTCCCCTACCCTTTTTGGCATATACATTGACAAGTTAGAAGATTTCTTGGAAAAAGCAGGTTGTGTCGGCGCTACTCTCACCGGTATAGTCATCAATCTTCTTCTTTATTCTGATGATATCTTTCTTATGGCAAGTAGTCCCCATGATCTTGAAAACCAACTAAGAATCATCAAGGCGTTTTGCTCCAATATGGGTATGATTTTTAATACTGACAAGACTAAGGTCATTATTATTAAATCCAATAATATCACTTATGATACCTTCGTATATGACAACACTGTTGATGAATGGAGCTATGTGATACATTATCCAGCTTACAAACCTGTGAGGTGTGGATCATTGCAGCTATGTGAAGTCTTTCTCTCAGCTTACAAACCTGAGAGAAAGCCCCTAAGAATGGTATGTGGTTCCTAAATGAGACAGAGTTGGGAATCTAGAGATGACCTCCTCCATTCATAGAGTTGAGAAGAACTCCAGATGATTATCCAGTGGGAAAGGAGATCTATTGAGTTGGGCGTGCCTGTGGCTGAGCACAAGGTGAACGTGTGAAATCCCAAAGTGTTGGGTGCATCATCATGTGAACATAAATGAATATAATGTATTAACCTCCTCTGAGCAGCAGAGTTGACAAGAAGACTCCAAATGATTCTCCTGTGTGAGGTAGTGGGAAAGAAGATCTGTAGAGTGGATGTGCATATGGACGAGCACAGGTGAACGTGTGAAGATTTGTTTCTTCTGTGTAATGCAGTGAACCAGAGATATGGCATCCCTATGGATGTGCCCCTAGTGGATGAGCACTAGTGGGTATATCAGATCCTTTGTTATATATTGTTCAAGAGTCAAACCTTCCTGTAACCCTAATTGTTATGTCAAGGGTACAGGTCATCCCCACTTTAATGTGATTAATAATAAATGTAAAAGATAATTAATCTGGATAATATTAATTATAATTATTATTATTATTATTATATGACTTAGAGAGGTCGGCCCTGTTGAGCCAATAGACACTTCAGTTGATAGGACAATTCTAATATAAGTAAAGGGAAATTCCCCATTGTGGAAATATATCTTTCTTGTGAATTTGGAAATTTCAGAAAGTACACTTCTTTGGTAAAAGGTGTGCACCTCTCTTGGGAACTAGAGTTCTAGGGTTTAAGCACCCTCTTGTGTGTTAGGTATTTCTTGGTGGTGAAGGTCTTTCTCTTGAAGAATATAGTAAAGGATTTGGCTGGTTTTTCTTCCCTTGTTGAGAAGGGTTTCCCAGGATACTTCTTGTGTTCTTGTGCATGGTGTTTCTTCTTGTGATCGTGGTTGCTGAAACATTATTGTCTATGGTTAATTTAAATGCTAAAATGGAATGAACTTCATGCTTAACCTAGCTTATAGAAAAATCAACAAACACCAACTTGGAGGAAGTGACTTCATACAAATATCTTGGAATTGATATTCACCACAAGCTCAACTGGAATTATGGCATTGAGAAAAGGATTATTGGGGGATGCAAAGCTTATTATGGGCTTGAAAACAATTGTAAATTAGTTGATATTTGGAGTTGGTATAAAAAGAAACTCCTCTTTGAGAATATTTTTACACCTATTATTAGTTATGGATGTGAAGTCTAGAGATGTAGTATCTCTCGTGAATTCTGGAGAAAGATAGAGAAAATACAAAACAATTTTATAACCTATAATATCAAAATTAAAGGAACTATGCCCTATCCCATCCTCCTCTTAGAAACAAGCCTCTTCCCCATTGAGAGCACGGATATGACTAGATACCTAATGTATAAGAACAAGTTAAACAACATGGAAGACAAGAGACTTCCTAAAATTGCTTCAAAATCAATTTGTAACCACCATCGACTCAAGCGAGGATGGCATAAAGATGCCCGATCTTGGCTAAACTATTGTGGAATCATGGAAGACACCATTTTGTAAAATAAAGATACTATTAAAAAAAATGTCAAATAAAAATTTAAGGAGAAAATGTGGTGTGATAAAGAGTTAGAGGAAAAAAGAAAATTAAGGTATTGTAAAGATGTAATCAACCATAATCTAGAAGATCAAAATTATCTATATGTATTTCCAAGTGTAAAGAAAAAATAAGCATTGCTAAGATAAGAACAAATTATCACGAGCTCCATAGTGAAACTGAGCATTGGTCAATTTCTAAAACACCATGGGAGGAAAGAGTGTGTCACCTTTGTGACACTAAGAAGGTTGAAGATGAAAAGCATTTTCTCATAGATTGTTCAGCCTATTCCGAGATTAGATCTCATTTTCAAAATATTTGTCACACTACCAACCTTCCTAACCTCTTCACTCAATGAAACTATGGTGATCTTGGAAAGCTTCTCTTAATGTTTTTGAACATAGAAACAAAATTCTAAAGAATCACAAGTAAACACGTAGCCTATTAAGGTCTGATAGAACAATTCAATCTTAGTGGACGTTAATCATCATCATCATCATCATCATCATCATCATTAGTATTATATATATATATATATATATATAAATAAACTAATATAATAATAAGTTCCTCATAATGTATTTTTTTAATAAAATTTTAGAAATTTACAAAAAATTTAAATATTATTAATAATATTTTAAATTGCATAAATATATTATAATATAATATTATAAGTTAATAATGACAATTTGGAAAGGATCAAGTGTACTTTGCAATCTCAATTCCTGCCAAACTACACAGTGCACACGCTTATCAGTTCTTAATTCTAATTAAGTTCTATTTCTCTAACATTTTCTGCAGAATTGAACTCGTTCGAGAACTTGTGGCAATGGGCATCAATATAGGAAGCTCAAACTTGTGAGAACCATCTTTGTCAAAGTAATGCTTCTAGATTTTCATTATACTTATGCTCAATCATTTTTAACTACTCACACTCCCTGGACCCTCACTCTTTCATATATTTTACTTTCTATATTGTGAATCTTCGTGACTCTCCTGTTATTAATTCCATTACTTATTTATTATAGAGTGTGGAAGACCATCCCATTACTTATTTATCACAACCCTATGGAAGATCGAGGTTGATATCTTTCATTGTTTCAAGCACAAGCTTATTGTTTCACCTTTTCTGGTTAAGGTCAGGATTATTTTTCTTGTTTATTATAATTTGTGAGTAAAGGAAAAGTTTATATTTCTTTTAATACCTATGTGCAAATCATTGAAGATTGTTCTTCACTACCCAGAATTCCAATGGTTTAGGTTCCTATATTTATAGAGACTCCTAAGGTTTGAAAAAAAATAATGAATAGGATATTAGGCCATGCCTTCTTCGAAATAGTTTTCAAGCGGCAAAGTCTTCTTCCACATTGAACTTCATTTATTTATGATCATTATTCAAAATCTTTGGCTTTGGAATTTACATAAATTCCCATTGTATCCTTCCATGGGGACTTGGTCATTGTAGTCCATGCCTGGCCGAGAACCCATTGTTGTTTGTTTTCTTTCATGTACACATTTCACTTCAAAACTTTGCACGTCTCTATAATTCAAACAATGTTAAATATAATACCACTATACCTAGTATTCTCTCTATTTTGATAAATCAGAAAGTTGACTGGAAAATTGGACCTAGATTTGATTTTGTTTTTTTCCCTAAATTTAGCAAATAAAATTCAACACGGCATAGAATGATATGTTTGCTTATTATCTTTTATTAAAATGTGTTCATTTATTTAAAATAACAATAATTTTGTGGATATTATCAATTTGAAAGAAAAAAATATTTTTTTATGAAGTTTTATTAAAATTTATAACTTTTTATGTTACCCTTCTTTAAATTTTTAAGATTATAAATATTTGGAAGGATAAAATTTTATTTTTCCATTTTTTTTTGGATGGGTTTACTAAATGTACACTTGCCAATTGAACTACAATTATTTTTTTAACTTTTCATCCTTCAAGGGTTGGATGATTATATGCCCTTCCAAATGAAATTAAGACCAACCCTTCAAATTTGATCAATGGTCGTCATTAGTAAATAAGACCCATGTAATAATGTGAACACGTCTAATATAAGAAAACTTACTAGAAGATTCCACCTGTTATTGCCTAAACTAGCAACCCCCTTTGGGATGTTATGGGGATAGCATGATACAGGACATGCACCATTGTCACCTTAGTATGATTTCCCCTTCACTTTAGTCCAGTTTCTAGAGACCAAAGTGGGTATCCCAATCCTTCCAACTAAACATATCAATAAACATTAGATAGACCAGTGCCTTAGTAGCCAAATGCCTTAAGAATGTTCAACCAAGAGTTAGGGCATAAACCACTAAAAGTAGAGAGGTTTCGGAGCTACTTATAAGAGTGTTGAGATCTGATATAAATATTTTACAGCAGAAAAAACGACTATAATACACCATAAAACCACTCTTTAAATGATGAAAAATGTACCTCTTACCACACACAAGTGAGATATTGTTACACAAATCAAGGGTGATTGATATATCTGAGTTGTACCTTGATCATTTGTTGTAAATTGGACTAGTTTTTTTCTTTACAAAGATTCCAAAATCTGATTTATGATAGAAAATGAAAAAAATTGCAAATTTAGACCATAAAAACTAACCCAGGAGTGCTTAAAAGCACTTGGGATGAAAACCATGTCATGATAATGAAATATTAGTGCACAAATAGCCCAACAAAAATCTAATTCAAGTGAAAATGAGAATCAACCAAGCAATTACTTTAAACTTGCAAAAAATGGTGCAAATCGCCCTAGGGTTTCACCAAAAATCTCCAAAATGAAATATGAAAAAAATGAACCACTTTCGAGGTGATTTTTACCATTAGAATACGTTAGATAATTTTTATAAACAATTCCAAATTGAAATAGGAGAAAGGGTAGGGTTATATTTTAATTTTTAGGGTTTCAACAATTATGATTTTTATTGTTGTGATTAATTTTAATAATTGAATAAACCCTTAAATAAACCACGGGAATGTTAGATATGACAATAAAGAATAATCCAATAGGGTTGGTTTTCCTTCTATGGTTCAAGAATCAACAATATAGCACAAACCCATGGATAAAAATGACTAGAAAATACAAGTAAATCGTTAACTTTGCACTAGACAATGAAATAAAAAAAATTACAGTTTATATCTTTATATTTTTTTGTATTTTATGGAAAATAAAAGACATGATTAAACTTTTAGGGTTTTTGGTTGGTGAATGTTAGGAGTTAGGACATATCCTTATCTCCACCTATGGATTATGAGGTCAAGTATGCCCCTCTAAGAATTGATTATCCCCATTTATGGATTAAAACTAAAGACTAGGGCCACAAGGCTAGTAGTCTCTTGCTAATCAAAACAAACCATGATAATTAATTCCCTACAAGAAGGGTTTCCTCAAGGGAATAGCCTTCAAAAACAAGATCAACAAAAGAATTAGAAAGAATGATTGAAACCCTTGCCAAGAAGCATAAAATCTAATCAAAACAAGAGACAAATCCTTACCAAATATTTTTAGAGAAGAAGGAAGAGATACAAACCCTAGACATCCTCTCTCCAAGTGGTTGTGCAACTCCTCAATGGATAAATCTTGCTAGTTTATGTAGAACTTGAACAAATCATAATAGTCTTTAAAAAATATGCCAAGAAGAATAGCCAAGAAAGATAGATCCCCAAGAATTGACACAAAAAATGCACAAAGTAAAGATCTTCTATTCAATGGCTCCAAGAATAATCTCCAACAATTCACCATAAAATGAGTGAGAGGAGTGTTTTTATTTATAGATGAGACTCTCAACTCGTCTCTTCTCTTTATTCCCTAAGATTAGACTAAGGAATAAAATAACATGACTTTTCATCCACACAAACCTGAAACTAAGTCAAAAATACAATAAAAGGATGTTTTACATTATGAAAACCCTCATAGAAGGGAACAACTTCAATAAAATATGCTCCAAAAATACTCAAATAATGTCCATAAATCCTTGAAATATGTCTTCAAATATTTACCATGTATGTACCGAAGGTCAAGACACCCCCATGAAGCATGGGGGTAACCCTCCATGTGAGAAAATGGGTTATTAAACCCCCAACAACAAAAATGATGTTAAGCTTATAAGAAAGGACCAATTTGAATTTGTTGTGCAATGTTCCATAAAAATTGACCTTGGAAGAGCTCAAAATATGGAAAGGAATATGTCTTTCCCATTACATCTCAAACGTCCACCTCAAATGTAGGGACGACTCCACCCCAAACCCCAAAATAAATCCTTAAAGTGGACAACTTCAAATTTCTGCAATAGTGGTCAAAGCGAGATCATAAATTGCATCCACATCAATGGGAAAGTGTGAAATAACCCCAAACAAGTGCTAAGTCACATGAGTGACCTCCACATCATCAATTTAGGCTCAAAATAAGCCCCAACATCCTCATGAAGTGCCCCAAATGAATTCAGCCCTCTTTAATGAGAAATACACTTTAAAAKAATGTCAAAGGAGGGAGATGTTCTRTCTTTTGACACATGGTGGGTGTAGGGAATGTTCGTACGGATTAAAATAGTATGTTCATGCCTCRGAGAGGGTGACCAATGCCTCAAAATCCATGTTATGCACGTAATATTTCCTCAAAAAAAGTGCAACGGGAGAAATAGACTTTGAAGGCCCAAGTGTGGTACATACATATGAAAGAGAGGGTCAATGTGGGTAAGGTGTGCTAAAACACTGGTATGACAACCCTTACAAAGCACAATCACCTTTTACAAAGTGAATAATAATAAGTGAGTAGCTATAGGCCCCATAAATCATGTATCCTAGTAGATCCACCTTAGAATGTTTCCATACCTACCGAGGATGTAAATTCCCAACATCAGAGGAGAGTTACCAAATCCAAAGGGGTAGTCGGTCGGAGCAATAAAACAAAGCACCTTGAGAATGGGGATTAAGAGTACATGTCATGATCGTCTACCTAAGGGGATCTGGGTAACCTCTAACCAACACTTATACATCAAAATCATCCCATCATGGCCACATACAAGGAAAAACATCACTTTGGGCACATTGTAGTGGTCATATCTCGCAAAACAATTATAGGGTAAACTTCAAAGAATTTGGGGTGTAACAAATGGTTCCAACTTGGGGACATCTGCTCATCTTGAGAGTTCATGAGAACTCTAGAATATTCCAAAGACTTGTAGACCTAAAACATTCTCCCGAAAAGTATATTAAATGCAAGGACGGGGAGGACACAAGTGTTTTTTCACTTCCTTTATGTAAAAATAAATTTGAGCATGAAAAGGAATGAAATACATAAGATCAACATTTTAGAGCATTTCATACAATGTAAGCATCATTTCCTTTATTCAATAAAGATAGAATGCAACACTCAATAAAATGAAACACACAAGTTAATCCAATGCTCATGTTAAAGAACTTATTCATCCTAATCTACTTTAACATAATAACATAACATGCTAAGTAAAATCATAAATCCAATGTATCCACTTAATGAGTTCACCAATACCTTGAAGTTTACCTTTATGCTTGGTCACAAACCAAAATAATGAAACATCAAGGAACAAATAAGCATATGTTGGCATCTTCTTTACCTTCCTTTGGTCAAAATCTAAAGTACAATCATGATCATGTGAAGGGAGGATGAAGGTGTGCCAAGGCTTACCTATATTGCTACAATATTCTTCAATCCAAAGGTGGATACGGCTAATATAATCATCTTTATTGTCATAAGCATAGGGAAAACCATCACTATCACTCATTGAACCATATAGCAAGAGGGACTCTAAGGATTGTTCCAATAGAAACCTACAAGAAGACTGTTGTCACTCCCCATTATTCTTGATCATGTATATGGAAGAAAAATGAGAAAACCCATCATATCTTCAAAAATATGTAAACTCATGACTCGTAACTGGTTGCACCTATATGCGTAACTGAAAATTTTTGTAATAATCTCAAGATTTAACATGTTGATGTCTTTCAAAAATGTCATCTTCAAAACCACTATCAACAGATGGATTTTCCTGAATGTGAAAATCATGAGTTGAGGACTTCCATGGCTGAAAAAAAATTGTTGTCAATTGGCCATGAAAAAACCCTAACTGCACCTACAAATTAGCCTGAGGTGGAATGACACGGTTTCTCTTGCATACTGAAGATGTTTTTACATTCAATGACCATGTTAAATTATCCAAAAGACCACAAATACACACTCTTATCTTTGAAACCACCATTATCTATGTTGTAAATGGGATCCCCATCAAAATGAAAACAATTTGTATCCCATTTATGTTTTTCAATATGGAGAATAGCATCTATATAATTTATCGATGTCTTTGTCATCATGCTCTTCATCATCATTTTCTTCTTGGATATTTGCAACAAAATATTCAATGAACTCATCATCTTCAAGAGAAAGACAAGTCGCTTCTTCAAGATTTTCTTCAACAAGATCGTCTATTTTAATCACATCACAAATTTCATCGACATCTTTGACCTGGGGTACATGTTCCTCGTCATTTTCCTATTCTGAAATGTTGTGCAATGATGGATCATGGGATGGAGGAGAGAGGTGAGCCTCATCAAGTAGATATTCATATCTAATACAAATGTAACAATATAGGAAACGAAAAGCATTCATTTTTTCTTCTATTTCCACAAGAAAAGCATTTGACGGATTATCATCATATTCTATCACCAAATGACTAACCCTTTCTCTCAATATATATTTTATATTGTGGAATATATAATCATCTTAAACTTATTCATAACCATAGATCCATCTCTTTTGAAACATTTTCATTAACTGTGGAAATGATTTTATCTCTTTAGGCTTCAAACTGCAATGCCAACCATGTGCATCTTTCTCTTCTAATGAGTATGAAAATGTTTTCACTAAGCCTCGTTCATAAACAATAGTATTATCTATCACATAATCCATGAAATATGTGAGGTGTCTTGGATCCAACCATGGGTTTCCATCAAAAATGGGGACATGAGTAGTCTGTGTATCAAAATGAGACTCGTCTAGACACAATGGAACACCTGCAAGATCCACTGGAGAAAACATTTATTCTCAAACATTTCCTTTGTTAAAGGCCATATTTGAAACATATATGAGGATGATTTAACAATATCACAGAATTTCATGTCAAACATACAAAACCAAATATGTTGAGTTGTCAATATAACTTGACAATTATGAGAATTTAGGTTCATAGATAGCTCACCCAAGTTACCTTTCAATCTTTCTCGATGGGAATTACCTCTAGTAATGTACCTCTTTTATATTTTATTTGAGAGGAGCTGCCAAATGAGACAAATCAATGTTAGCAATAACAATAATCTCATCAATATACAAATAAATAAAAAATTATCTGATAACATGGCGAGATAATGTAGTTAAGAGATGGGAAATGAACCAACAAAGATGTCCCCGGCAATGACGCCAAAAAATGTTATCACCCAAACTAAAAGCCCCCTAGGGGGGTGCTATGGGGATAACACGATACGGGAAATGCACCAATGTCACCTTAGTACAATCTCCCCTTCACTTTAGGCCAACTTCTAAAGACCAAGTGGGGTATCCCAATCCTTCCAACTAAACACGTCAATACACGTTAGATAGACTTATGCCTTAGTAGCCAAATTACTTAAGAATGTTCAACAAAGAGTTAGGGCGTAAAAAAATAAATGTAGAGAGAGTTAGGAGCTACTTATAAGAGTGTTAAGATCTGACATAAATATTCTACATCATAAAATACAAACAAGCACTATAAAACCACTCTTTAAATGACGAAAAATGTATATTTCACCATACAAGAGTGAGATCTTGTTGCAAAAATCAAGGGTGATTGATATACCTGAGTTATAAATTGATCGTTTGTTGTAAATTGGACTATATTTTTGATGTCTAAAGATTCCAAAATCTGATTTATGACAGAAAACGGAGAAAATTGCAGATTTGGACCATAAAAAGTGACCTAAGAGCGTTTAAAAGCACTTGGAATAAAAATTCTTGGGTAATCCTTGTTGGGAAAATGATATATTAGTGCAAAAACATCCCATAAACAATATTATGCAAGTACAAATTAGATTTAAACAAGCAATTACTTCAAACTTGCAAAAAATGGTGCAAATCCCCCTTGGGTTTCACAAAAAAATATCCAAAATGAAATATGAAAACAATGAACCACTTTGGAGAATATTTTCACCATTAGAATACATTAGATCAGCTTTATAAACAATTCCAAAGTGAAATAAGAGCAAGGTTAGGGTTAGATTTTACTTTTTAAGGACAAACCCTAGCTCTAAGGTTTCAACAATTCTGATTTTTATTGTTATAATTAATTTCCAAAATTGAATAAACCCTTAAATCAGCCACACAAATGTTAGATATGAAAATAAAGCATAATCCAAGAGGGTCAATTTTCCTTATAGGGTTAAAGAATCAACAATTTATCATTAACCCGCAGATAAAAATGTCTATAAAATAAAAGTAAATCATTGACTTTGCACTATACAATGAAATAAATATTTTTTACAGTTTATATCTTTTATATTTTTTTGTATTTTATGGAAAATAAAAGACAAAGATTAAACTTTTAGGGATTTTGGTTGGTGAATGTTGGGAGTTAAGGCATAGTCTTATCTCCACCTAGGGCTTATGTGGTCAAGAAGTATGCCCCTCTAAGAATTGATTATCCTCATTTATGGATTAGAACTAGATACTAGGGCCACAAGACTAGCAATTTCTTGCTAATCGAGAGAAACCATAATAATCAATGCCCTACAAGAAGGGTTTCCTCAAGGGAATAGCCTTCATCAACAAGATCAACAAAAGACTTAGAAAGAATGCTTGAAACCCTTGCCAAGGAGCCTAAAAACTAATCAAGACACGAGACAAACCCTTACCAAATCCATTTAGAGAACAAGGAAGAGATACAAACCCTAGACGCCCTCTCTCTAAGCAGTTGAGCAACTCCTCAATGGATCGATATTACTAGTTTATGTAAAACTTGAACAAATCATAATAGTCTTTGAAAAATATTCCAAGAAGAATAACCAAGAAAGATAGAGCTCCAAGAATTAACACCAAAAATGTGCCAAGTAAAGGTCTTCTATTAAATGGCTCCAACAATAATCTCCAACAATTTACCACAAAATGAGTAATAGGAGTGTCTTTATTTATAGATGAATCTCTCGACTCCTCTCCACTCTTTATTCCCTAAGATTAGACTAAGGAATAGAATAACATGACTTGTCATCCACACAAACCGGAGACTAAGTAAAAAATACAATTAAATGATGTTTTACATTGTGAAAACCCTCATGGAAGGGAACATATTCAATAAAATATGCTCCAAAAATGCTCAAATAATGTCCATAAATCTAGTGCATTCGGATGTTTGTGGACCGATGTCAATAGCATCAATCACAATAAGCATGTAGTATGTTTCTTTCATTGATGACTTCTCTCGCAAAACTTGGATCTACTTCCTAAAGACCAAGGATGAAGTCTTTAGACGGTTTCAAGAGTTCAAAGCTCTTGTTGAGAACGAAAAAGGGAAGAAGTTCAAGGTTTTGAGAACAGACAATGGGGGTGAGTATACCTCTAAGGGGTTCAATGGTTTTTGCAAGGAAGAAGAGATCAAGAGGGAGTTAATTTTGTTGATATTATGGTAGTTGCGGGAGGTATTTACCTCAACGTATAAACCTGATGAGAATAGAATATTCTAGGAAGCAAGAAGAAACCTTAATTAGTCGGCTAATAACCCTAGAAGACAAGTCAACTCAAGAGGATAACTTGTATTAGGTTATTAGCCTCCAAGAGAAGAAGTCGGCTAAAGGAAATATTATATACTAAGTAAATAGGAACCCAGAATGAGAAGTCAACCCAGGGGTGGTTTGCAGTTTAGTATAAATCGGGAGGCCAGTCTTCATTAAGTGACGTCTCAAAAGCTACTTGAAGCTTGACACTTGTGCACTATAGTTGGCAGAGTTTTAGCAAGGATTTTGGAGAGAGTTATCGTTTACCCAGCTACTGACTAGAAGATTTGGTTTGGTTGGACTGTCTTGGTTATGGTTTTGGACTCTTTGGTTAAACTCTTGATTAGTGCGCTATCCTTGGAAAGGTGTACCACCCCTTTGTTGGCTATCTAGCCTAGGGTTTATAGGAATGATTCTTTGTCAAAGGTTAAGGTGCTTTCAGGGGTAGCTTCGACCTATGGTTGAGTGACAATGGTGTAGTATTGTCTATGGTTAAACAAGCACATCCGACTTATATTCTAACAAGTTATGGGCCCCACACCTCCTTCATTACATCTAAACCCTTTGGAAATGAGCATAGCCATAGGATACTAAGCTCATTGAAGAGAGAGCTGTCTCTAGGGTTTCTAGTAGGTGTAGTTACTGAAGCATTGTCGCTAGGGTTACTAGCGGTGCAGTTGCAGAAACCCTAATCCTCGTTAGAGGCACCTTAAGTGAAGTAGATTGACCTAATTTTCTGGATAGACTAATTAAGCCCTAGACTAGCATCTCACAGTACTCTCAGTAGTAAAAGCGTCAAGTTTGAGTTTTAGTCAAATCTAGGGTTGGCCAAGTCAAAGGAAACCATGAACGTCAAGTTTGAGTTTTTGGTCAAATCTAGGGTTGACCCAGTCAAGGAAACCATGACTTACTCTATGAAGTCATAAAAAAATCTAGATGGGGCTTCTAACTTCAGAGCGTGGAAGAAAAGGATTGACCTCATCCTTGCCAATAATAAAGTGTTGGATATCGTGAAAGGAAAGATCGTGGAACTAGAATTTTAAGAAGGAAAAGAGAAGGAATCGCGGAACATTGCAGTTATGGAGAAGTTAAAAGACAGTGACATCAATGTCATGAGTATCATAGTGGACTCTATAAAATACCACTTGATACCCTACATATCCCATCTTGACTCATCTAAGAAGATGTATGATGCCCTAACAAACCTCTTCTCAGTCAGAAACATTGAACAAGTAATGAGTCTAAATAATGAGCTCTGTGACATGAAGATGAATGATGAAGACAACATAATATCATACTTTGTGAGGATCTCTCAGTTAAGATATAAACTACAAGCTATTGAAGAGATCATCTCAGAGAAGGAACTGGTAAATATAGTACTCAACAGTCTTCCCAAGACATGGGATGCATTTGCCGCAAGTATGAACACAAGGAAGGAGTATCCTACATTTGAAGAACTTCGGACTTGTTGTGCACAAGAAGAATCAAGGATTAGTGCAAAAGAGAAACCTCAAAATAAATACAATGATCAAACCTTCACAACAAGATTCAGGAATTTCAGGAACAAAAGGAAGTTTGGTTCAAGGAAGAAGCCAAATCAAGAGAAAGATATGTCAGAAATACAATGCTTCAATTGTCGAAAGTATGGTCACTACAAGAATCATTGTACCGAGCAAAAGAAAAGGAAGTAGACACACGAATAATCAGTTGTCAAAGAAAATGAACCTTCAAAGAAGATTAAGAAGAATGAAAAAGACTTCTTCTTCTAAGACAAGGTAAACAACACTCTTCATAGTTCTTGTGCATACCATGTTTTTTGTACATATCTTGCATATCTATTTCTTCAAAGAGAAAATATACTTATGGAAGAACAACAAGATAAGGATTTCTACAAGTCAGACAATACACATGAAAGGATGAAGTACGTAAACAAACCCTGGTAACAATTCATGTGGAAGTTATTATTAGAATCAATCTTGAAGAAACCTAGAATAAGTAAAGACAGAAAGAAGTCAGCAATCAAGAGGAAATTGGAAAAAGATTTGTGACACTTTGCATAAGGCAATAAGGATACAGACGAAAGTGTGGACTCTCCTAGATGGAGGGATCTGAATATATTATCAAATGAAGAACATGCATTCATGCATGAATCAAGGATTAGGAGGGAGCTAATCCTAAATTATATGATCCATTGAAGATGATGAAGTATCTACCCATGGTAGCAACCATGAAAAGCAACATGTGTTGAGTGTGACTTCAGAAGAATTCTTCTTCGAAAAGAAGCCTTAAAATAATCCCTGGTTGTCCATCCACATCCATGATCCGATGATGAAAGAAATAATTTGGAATCTTCAGAGCATGGAATCTATAGAAAACTCCATGAACTCAAGAGCTAAACAGAAACATGAGGAAGAACATGAAGATTCCAAGAGAGAAAGAAAAGACAGAACAACCAGTTGGTGTATCGAGAATCACAAGACTACCAGCCTTAAATGAACTCACTAAAAAAAATCAAGCAGAGGAACTGAAAGTTGTGATGAATAACATTGTATGGAAGACTTATGAATAAAAGCATTGCAAGATCCAGAACTAGAGGTTCTCCCAGATGGAGGGAGAAGACTATGATGATTGCTTGTAAACCAGACATACCTCTACATGAGCCAGTATATTGTCCGCAATATCCATAGGTTGGAGTTTACATGTAGAGCAACCTCAAAGGCTTTGAGGTATACTAGAAAGAGACCCTTGTATGCAGATGGAAGAATATATTGTATGGATTCAAACAACTTGGTGCAAAGCCTTCAATACACAGCAGAAGTGTGGTGAAAATATTTCTATAATAGAGATATTGTATCAGAATGGTTACTTAGAAATCCAGGATGATGGATTGTGAATCCATGACAAACTCTCATAGATATGTTCTAGTTTGAGCCCTGCCACAATGTTATGAGCTAGCAGGAAACAAAAGTTGAATCCAACAAAGATATACCACATTGATCAGAGCTATATGAATCCTTCAGAGAAAAACTAGTGTTCCAGAAAGACCGAAGTACATTGAGATCAAGCATTACACTCTCCGTGATGAAGTACAGAAAAGAGAAAGTGGTTCTCCAATATATATCTCCACGGATGAGAAGATAAGCAGACATTTTGGTGAAGCCTCTGTCCAAGATAAAAAAAGTTTGTGTACTCAAGCTGGAGCTCATGGAGACGACTTCCTTATTGAAAAAGGAAGAGATGACTCCCAGGTTGGGAGGGAGCATTGATGTGTTATTGATTTATGGACAGTGATTTTTCAAGTTTGAAAAATGGTCCAATATGAGAAGTTCCTTTCCAGTCCGGAAAGTGGTTTGAGATTTCTGACTGATAGGCATTTTCCAGTTCGGAAAATGGTCCAGATCGAACAGTCATTTTCGTAATGAAAATGATTCAATGGATTGTTGATGTACCATAGAAAGTGATTCCTCGTTTGGTTAACATAGGGAATGGTCTAGGACAGTCTCTCTTCTTGACGGTCACTCTTAGTAGTGGTCAAGAAGACTGGTATGTCTCACCAGACAATCATTCTTTCGAAGCTCACAGTTGTGAGAAGTTTCGAAGAATGGTTCGTTTTGGAGGTTGGTGAAGGACAGTCATTTCCTTTGGAAATGGTTCGGACAGTCATTCCCTAGGGTAGATTCATTCTCTCCAGGCTGCACTTTGTTTAGTGTCAGAGGAATGGCCCAGATAGGTGAATGGTCTAGGTTCAACAATCAGGCACAGGCATTCCCTAGGGAAAATTCATTCTCTCCAGGTTGCACTTTGTTTAGTGCCAGAGGAATGGACCGGATAGGGAATGGTCCATGCTCAG
>SNQJ01S0109148.1:27968-57244 GCA_010110895.2 Picea sitchensis
CTGATAGTGATGATGGTGCTCATGATCTAGTCATGAGATAGTCTATACGACTATGTTGATGCTACTGGGTGAATGGTATGTTTGTGCTCAAGACCATTACCTTCAATACCTACCTAGCTAGAAGGAAGTGTTGATATTATGGTAGTTGCGGGAGGTATTTACTTCCACATGTAAACCTGACGAGAATAGAATATTTTGGGAATAAAGAAGAAAACCTAATTAGTTGACTAATAACCCTAGAAGATAAGTCGACTCAAGAGGATAAATTGTATTAGGTTATTAGCCTCCAAGAGAAGAAGTCGGCTAAAGGAAATATTATATACTAAGTAAATAAGCACCAAGAATGAGAAGTCCGCCCAGGCAGTTTGCCATATTTAGTATAAATACAGGAGGTCAGTCTTCATTCTAGCAGGCATTCTCAGAACTGCAGAAACAACACTTGTGCGCACTGCAGTTGGCAAGTTTGTGCGCAAGTTTGGAGGAGAGTTGTCGTTGCAGCTGTTGCAGCTAGAAGATTTTGGTTTTGGCTTGGACTATCTCTTGGTTATGGTTTGGACTCTTTGATCATCTCTTGCTTGGTGCGTTATCCTTGGAGAAAGGTGTGCCACCCTTTTTTTGGCTATCTAGCCTAGGGTTTTCTTCCAGAATGATTCTTTGTCAAGGTTAAGGTGCTTGGGGGTGGCTTTGGCCTATGGTTGGGTGACAATAGTGATATTGTCTATGGTTAAACGAGCACATCCATTATATTCTAACAAATTGTTCTGTACAACCCACAACAGAATGGAGTTGCAGAGCGGAAGAATTGATCCATCATAGGGGTTGTTAAGGCCATGATTCATGACCAGGACTTACCGATGTTTGTTTGGGAAAAATCATGCAACACAGTAGTCTACATCTAGAACAGGGGTCTGCATAGGATCTTGGAGGAAAAGACACCAGAGGAGACATTCACTGGTGTGAAACCAAAGGTGATTCATATTCACATTTTTGGTTGTCTAGTTTATATTCATATACATATAGAGAAGAGGACCAAGTTGGATGCCTCCAACACGAAGGGTTCATTTGTGGGCTACAGTGAGACTTAAAAATCCTACAAGGTATTCATTCCATATCAAAGGAAGATAGTTGTAAGAAGTGTTCATGTTTTTGTTAATAGTGGGAGGTATTCACCTCCGGGACAACTTTTCTTAGAGATGAAGATGTCAAGAAGTTAGAGAAAAAACATTGAACAGATCAAAGAATCCTTGGAATAAATTAGAAGATCCCATAAGACAAGTCGGCCCCATAGAAAAGTAATAAAGACAAAGTGAAAATATTATTTCCAGAAGACAAGTCGGCCCTACTTGAAGAGACACATGTTCAAAAAAGACACCTTCCCAGTCCAGTATAAATAAAGGTGACACCTTCCTCATTTGTCACACACACTCACTCATCTATAGCGCAAGTCTTGTGGAGAACAAAAATTGCATCTATTCAGCAAAGGGGGAAGGAAGAAGGGCGTAGGTTGACTAGGGTTTCCTCATAACCCTCGCTAGGGTTTATCTTTTGTCTTGGTGATGCATTGGTGGAGCAAAATTACTCTAGTGCTCTAGCAAGGTCTTTATGCAATTGCGTTGTTAGGTTATCTCTTGTGGAGATAAGTATTCTTGTTTGTTAGTTTTCTCTAGTGGATAGAGTTGGTTCTTGGTTATATTGTATTGGCAGGGAAATTCTATCTAATAAAAGTTTGTTGGGTTTTTCTCCCTTGTGAAGAAGGATTTCCCATGATAAATCTTTATGTTTTGTTGTGCTTGTTCATCTGTTGCTTTATATTTCAGTAAATCTTTATGTTTGCTGTGCTTTGTTCATCCGCTTATATATTTCATTATATGTTTATTGAATATTAAATAATATCTAAATTGATATGGTAAATCTAATGCTAACTAATTTTATAAAATCCAACATGGTTTCAGAGCGTGTTACCTTGTTAATGTTTTATGCCATTATTATAGTTCTTGCATTTCATAAGATAAGCATAATAATAACAAGATCAATAAGAACATACACATATCCACAAGAGACACAACATTTATCCCGGGAAACGCCTAGGGGAAGAAAACCCAAAAAAATTTATCATAAATAGCTTATACAAATTTCAAGAGATAACTCGGCCAATACAGAAAGTCCTCTCTCCAAGAGATGCGCCCACCCTCTTCTCCTCTCTCCAACTTGAATTGCAGCTTGCCTTCATAAGAATGAGCAAGTGTAGTGTGTGTGTTGGGGAAGTGAGGCGCTTTAGCCTCTTATTTATATCAATCTTGCACGTGTGAAAGGTCACCATCTCATAGTGTGGTCAATTCTCACACCGGGTGGGTAAATCCACTTTAATTAACCAAATTTTCATTATAATCATGGGGCCGACTTTATTCTGCACATTGTATTGTCCGATGACCAATCCACAAGGGGATTTTTTCTTATATTAATTATCGTAGGATTTGATTAATCTCAATGGGGATTAATCTATCAATAAAATAATAATAATGACATGATTAATCCACAATGGGATTTAATCCAATAACAAAATAATAAGAATTCCTCTTCGCAGTTACATTATTTCAACACTTCTTTAACAAGAAGGGTATTCTTCATCAAAGATTCATCAAAGATCAAGCTTATAGAGGTCCGTATCATCGCGGCATCTCGGTGACGTGATCGGCCAATATCATCTTGAACAATTGTCTAGCACATTTACGTAGCCATCGGAAGTTTTCTTCATCAAAGATCAATATTCTCAAAAGAATACATTAATGTCCAGATCAAACATGTATCGCGAAAAATGATACCTCGTCATAGCACTAGGCTGGTACATCACATTACTACACTAGCTTAATATCACAACTCAGTCACTACATCTTGCTTATGTCTAACAACCGGGTCGTAAGGCAATATCATCATCTCGCTTTACGTCACAATAACGAATGTGGCATGACTCATCTTGATTTACGCCTAAATCCAGGTCAGAAGTAAGGAACATCAACATCTCGCTTATGTCTAACAACGAGTCGAAGAGTTAAATCATCAAAGATTATGATTTTACTTGCCTAACAACCAGGGTCATGGGCATAACTCATCTTGCTTTACGCCTAATAATCCAGGTCGAAGCATAACTCATCTTGCTTTCTCTTTACGCTCAACAACGAGGTCAGAAGCAAGGAACACATTGTGTCATGCTTTACGCCTAACAACGAGGTCGGGGTTATGACTCATCTTGCTTTACGCCTAACAACGCGGTCGTGGCTACGACTCATCTTGCTTTATCGCCTAACAACCAGTCAAGTAGAACCAACAAGTCATGCTTTACGCCTAACAATGAGGTCAGCTATAACTCATCTTGCTTTACGCCTAACAATTAGGTCAGAAGCAAGGAACTGCCGCGATGTCTTTACGCCTAACAACGAGGTTCTAAGCATAACTCATCTTGCTTTACATCTAATAGCGAGGTCGGAAGCAATGATCATTAATAGCCATGCTTTACGCCTAACAACGAGGTCATATAAGCATGACTCATCTTTCTTTACGCCTAACAATGAGGTCAAGCAAGGAATCACATCTACTTCTTATCATGGAAGGGTCCTTTCTGACAATACCAAGCTATCTCAAAAGTGTTCAAACTTTTAACGAGATAGAGGCTTTAGTCATCACATCAACAACCTATTCATCCGCAGCACGTACTTGAGCTTCAATGCTCCTCTCTGTACTATGTCGCTGATGAAATGATAGTGATTCTATGTGCTTCGACCGTCGTGGAACACATGATTCTCTATCATTTTAATATAGCTTTGATTATCACATAGAATCGCTGCTCATCTCCAACGTAATAGGCATGTCGCTAACTTCAAGCCATAGTCAAGTAGCCCAGCGTAACATGCATGATGTACTCTCGCTCATTGCACAGAGAAATACCGGATTGCTTCCTAATCTTCCACGAGATCACAGATGATCCCAAACCAAAACAACATCCTGAAGTGCTTTTTCCGGCTATCAACGCCTAATCTCGGTGCATTAGTATATCCAATCAGAGGAAGTCACGACTCATCATAGCTGAGACCATAATCCATTGTACCCTTTAAGGTACCTCATCACATGTTTTGCAGCCACTAAATGAACACCGTCCACTGTGAACCGATTTGGTGTTCAATGAAACAGCATGTCCGGTCTGTGTTCATCGTGTACATCAACGATCCAATAACTGTCTGTATTGCAGTGGCATCTATCAAACTGAATGGCATCGAATTAAATGTGATCTTTGCTTCCATGGGTGTATTCATGGACTTGCATTTGAGCATGTCAAATCTCTTCGTGGATTTCGGCACTGTACTTCGTTAAGGAAGATCCTCTTTGGAATCTGCCATACCAAGACCTAAGAAATAATGCATAGTCCAAGGTCTTTCATTTCCAAATTTCATGGAGTTCGTATATATTCAGCGATGAGCTTTCTTCTCCAATAAGAACAAGTCATCCACATACGAATAGTATTATCGGTTCATTATCCATGATCTTGAAGTAGAGATTAGAACTGATTTTACCTTGGTAAACTTCTAAGCTCAGTTAAGAAACCGGTTTGATAATGCGCTATCAAGCTTCCTCGAGCTTGTTTCAATTCAGATAAGGCTTTCTTCAATCGATGTACTTTGAGACTTCCTTCTTTCAACCTCAAATCCTTGGGTTGCTCTATATACTTCCTCTTCAATGACACTATCCAGAAAAGATGTCTTCACATCCAACTGGTGCAACTTCCACTTCATTCCATGTTAGCGATTATAAATGGTTCCATCAAAGTGTATCCGCCAGAGCAAATGTTCCTTCATAGTTCCATTCTTCCTTTCTGAAAAGCCACGAAATACAAATATTTCCTTTATATTTCATCATCACAAAGATGTGTTGACTATGAAGAGACATTCGATGATACCACATCCTTACTCTTTCTCGTCTGGGAACAATTTCCCAAACATCATCTCTTTTATTATGGATTGGTATTCTCCTATTACGGCATCAGCCCATTCCTTCTTCCTGATGGCCTCTTCAAAACATGTAGGTTCTTTATCAAGAAGATTGCACAACAAATCCGTATAACTGGAGAACGGATTTGGTTTCCTTTGACTGCCCTCGTGGTTCCTTCCTGAACACCATACTTCTCTCCATCTGAACAAGCTCTTGCCCACGTACGCTTTCTTTTATGGGAGAAGGTCATCCAGGAGGTTCTTGAACTTATGTTATATCATGATCTTCAGAGTTTCCTCATCAGGGGAAGCTTTGACTTCCCTTACAGGTTCTGTGGTTCTGGGAACTTCCCTCATGGGTTCTGTAGTCTTGGGATTTACAGTTTCCTCTTCAAATACCTCTTCAAGATGGCATCTTCTCGATTTCTTAAGTGCAGCCTTCTTCATCAAATGTCACGCCCCGATTCAATACATGCGACTGTGCATGTAGATTTTGAAGGCTTTGGATACCTCACAAGATCCCACAAATATTCCCTTCTTCCTGAGGGATCCAACTTTGTTCTCTTTTCCTTTCTCGTGCATATGAACAAACACCGACAACCAACATTTTGAGATGGCTTACCTCCTGGGCTTCTTTCCGTGAACATTTCTTCTGGTCTTAAACCCATGCATTATGGATAGTCTGCTCGCATATAAACAGCTATATTGCTTCACGACAAGCATATTAGGAAGATCTTGATCAGGAATCATGGTCTTCACAACTTCAATAATCGCTCGCTCTTCCTTTTAGCAACACCGTTTTGTTGGGATTGTAGGGAGTAGTTAGTTCCTCTTGATCCCGACATATCCAAGCTTACTAACTCCTTCAGGTATATTCTCCTCCATTATCCGACTGAGTATCTTAATCTTTCTTTCGGAAAGATTCTTCATCAAGGCTTTGAATTTCTGAATTTAATCAATACTTCATCTTTAGATTTTAAGAACATATCCGATGTCTTATGAGAATAATCATCAATAAACGATACATAGTATACATACCCTAATGGAGGATGTTGGCATTGGGCCACACACGTCAGTATGGATGAGTTCCAATGCTCTTCTCGGGCTTTGTTGTCCTCTTTGGAAAGGGGTTCTGATGTTCTTCCCTTATGCACACCCATTGCACACACCTCATGGTCAACCTTGAGTTCTAGTGAACCCGTGATACGGCATGTATGGTAGTGCCTTGTAGCTGATGTGAGCCAATATTCTATGCCAAAGTTCTGATTGAATTTTCATGGCATAATATAGCGCTTCCGGTGACCCTTCATTTTATATAAACCATTTTCTTCACTCCCAATGACGATTGCTTCATTAATGGTTCTCCCTTAGCTCACATAAGAAATCCTCCATCTATGAAGGAAACTCTATAGCCTTCTTGTCTAAAGTCGATATGGAGAGTAATTTCTTCTCTAGGCCCGGTACATAAAGTACGCCCTTATTGTTATTGAGTTTTCTGAATCAATCATGTAGTTTGATTCTCCTATTCCTTTGATGGAATAATATAATTCCAAGAGTTACTTTCTGAGAAAACTTCATTTTCTCAAACAGAGAGTATTTTTCTTACCCGGCCATATGCTTTGATGCACCGGCCACGAGCCATGTGGTTCTCCAGGGATATAGATCCCGAGAGCCGAGATCAAGACATGGTCCTTAATCATCTTCATAGGTGGTTCTTCATCATCGCCAATATGAGCATGTTGTCTTTGTGCTTCCTCTTGTACTCTTCTTTTTCCGACCGGACAATTGTTCACCTTGTAACCCATCTTATCACAATGATAGAATTGTATAGATGTGAGATCTCGTCCCTATGCTTGTCCTTCTTCCTCAAAGTTTCTTGAATGAGATTCTGATTGTTGAATTTGTTTGATGGTTGTGTGTCTCTATGAGATTCCTTTTTGAAATAGGGTTTCTTCCTTCCTCACATATCGGATCGATGAAGGCATCCTAAGGTCTTGCGAGACCATTTATGGAGGTTATTACAAATTTGTCTTCACATGGTGTCTCCAATCGCTTTTAACTTTTTTTTTTTTTTTTAATAAATTAAGAAAATAATATTTGGGAAATATTCTTGAATCATTTTCTCCTTTCTGCATCTTGGGTATTCTTCTAACCGAAGTTCGATTCATCTTCCATTATGTTCTTTTCCTTCATATAGTTTGCTTACATCAAACATCTCCTTTGGGGGTTCTTTTGACTTGCATACATACGGATCAGTGATCTTTGATTGAATCTGCGATAATTCTCTGAGCCCCGAATATCCTTTCCGATGCTTCTTACCAGACATCTTCGTGTTCCTCCACTTCTTCTTTGATAAATATTGATAGGTCATTTTCTGCAAGAATCAGACCGATCCTATGTTTCCTGTGCACGGAAGTCTATGTTTTCCAATTTCTCAACAAGCTTTGTGCTTGCGCACATCTTGTACTTTCGGCAACAAAATGACCAAAAATTGAAAATGCTCAAATCAAATTTTGAACTTACCAAAAGGTGCTATCGAGGCGCAGTAGTCATGTCTTCAAATTTGAGCAGAAAATCCAAATTTTACTCCCTTAAACTTGACCAACAGATTTCTGAAATGGTGCTTTTGGTTTTTTGGTAACTCTGGTACTCTCGTACTTCTCGTACACTGGTTTTCTAGTACTTATGGTACTTTGTGAAACTAGGTTTCACTTTCCTGAGGATCTAGCCACTAAAAGGTGCACTCTAGGTGCCAAATTGATCCCAGTAGGGAGGGCTTAACTTTCTAGGGTGATAGAGAGTTGAAAACACTCACTTTTTCAAAACCCTACTTTTGGGGTATGGTAACAGTGACGTTTTTTTTTCTTCTTGCAGATTGTGCTTTCTTCAGTTACTCGACACATGTTAATGTTTTATGCCACATATAGTTCTTGCATTTCATAAGATAAGAGCATAATAAGAATAAGATCATCGAGAAATACACATCCACAAGGAGA
Organism: Picea sitchensis; assembly: GCA_010110895.2. Classification (NCBI taxonomy): domain Eukaryota; kingdom Viridiplantae; phylum Streptophyta; class Pinopsida; order Pinales; family Pinaceae; genus Picea; species Picea sitchensis. The sequence continues at coordinate 35,944 of SNQJ01S0109148.1, forward strand.
CACAACATTTATCCCTGAAACCTCTAGGGGAAGAAAACGCAACAGAAACTTCCTTATCATAAATAGCTTATACAAAGTTCAAGAGATAATCAACCAATACAAAGTCCTCCTCCAAGAGATGCGCCACCCTTCTTCTCCTCTCTCTCCAACTTGAATTCAAAAATTTTCATGCCTCATAAGATAAAGAGAAAGTGTAGTGTGTTAGAAGGAGCTAGCCTCTTTATTTATATAACTCTGGCACGTGTGAAGAGTCAACATCCTGGGTGTAATGCACTCCTCTCACACCGGGTGGGTAAATCCACCTTAATTAAAATCTGGCCCTTTCATTATAACTGCAATGATTTATTTCTAGACATTGTAATTGTCCATGACCAATCCAAAGGATTTATCCTTATACAATTAATCGACTTGATTAATCCTCAATGGGGATTAATCTAATAATAAAAATAATAATAATGACATGATTAATCCACAATGGGGATTTAATCCAATAACAAAATAATAAGAATTCTCTTCGCAGTTACATTATTTCAACAACCTTCATAACAGTGTAATCACTCGAAGGAAGATCGTGAGATTTACCACCTTGCTGCAATTTGTCATTGCTCAAGACCTAAACCTTGTCAAGCTCATGGAGAAACCTATTGGACGACGATCCATTTAATATTTCCATAGATCAGATTTCCCTAGCCTAGCGCACCTCATGGTGGTCTCAGATTACAACTTCATGAAAGTTGAAATTTTTCATTGCAGTTGCCAATTACAGTTGTAGTTGCGCGAGCCATGAGATTAGAAGACAAGTTGGATGGTGCTACAAATTCCAGAGGTACACACTTGTATATAAGTTATATCATGAAGGTGTTTGCAGGGGATGTACAAGGGACCTTTTCCCAAACAACAATATGGATATCCAAAGGGATCTCAGATCCAGTACATTCAGAGAAACGGCGCACCCTCCCTGGAAGTGAAGACTCCAAGTTCGATTGTTTTGATATGCCTCTAGTTGTTATGGCATTATTGTGATCTTGTGTTGCATTTTTATCTATTGAAGTTATGATCATTATGAGATGCACTTGTTTGCAAGCTAAATTGATCTCCTCTAGGAGACATTCTTGGTTTTTGACCTTGTTCTGGGCAGGTTATCTTGTTAAATCCCTTGAACGTTGCCATGGAGATGTTGTTGTTCTTGTTTCTTGTTCCAGGCATGTTACCACGGAGGCAGTTCACCGGTGATAGCCATGAGAGGGAGCTATAGTGACAGTTGTAGACGACAACATATTAGATAGTCTCTAGTTTGAGACATAAAGCAATCTGACCAGACAAGGAGTTTGTACAAATTGACAATTCGAACAGTTCAGGCCATGATGCATGATTCAATCAATCTAAGTGAGTTATGGCATAGGAGAATTGCCCATTTCCATTATAGAGCTCTTCTCTCTTTGGGGAAGATGGTGACAGGTCTTCCAGTGCTCAGTGTAGAGGTTGTGCTCTTGCAAAGAATGCCAAGGGATATTTTTCAGGCAATGACAGCAGATCGAAGGGGATCTTGGACCTTATGCATTCATATTTGTGTGGGCATATGACATTTGCTTCTTTCAATGGATACTTATACTATGTGATCTTCGGACTTGGATTTTGAGGAAAATGACTCACGAGGAGGCTTTCACCGAAATAAAGTTTGTGGTTGGACACCTCAGGATATTTGGGTGTCCTATATACATTCATGTAGCCAAGGAGAAAAGGACGAAGTTAGACCCTTCAGGCAGGAAGGGTACATTTGTTGGGTACATTGAATCTTCGAAGGAATATCGTATCTACATCCCAGGTCAGAGACAGATTGAGGTGAGCAGGGATGTTTCCTTTGAGGAGGTAGCCTTTAGGAGATCTAGAGGATCTCACATGGAGATTGATAGTGCGAAGCAGGAAGAGATGGTGTCTTCTCCCCCTCACCCTTCTATAGTTTAGAGGGAGCCAGTTGATCCCATTGAGACAGTTGATTATGTTGATCCAGTTAATCTTGTAGATCATGTTGATTTTCCTAGAGATATTATAGTAGGTCGGAAAAGGCATGCATGGGCTCATCAGACTTTGAAGGAGGCAGAGGAACATGAAGCTCCCCATGGTACTTTCAGAGAGAGAAAGAGACCTTGAAGATTCTCGAGCTATGTTGAATCAATGAGCCACATCATTGATTATGAGCCTCCCTGTTATGAGGAGGCATCTAGTCAGTAGGTATGGAGAGATGCCATGATGGAGTATCATTCCATCATGAAGAATGATGTGTGGGATATTGTTCTGGGACCTGAGGGGAAGTCTGTGGTGACTTCCAAGTGGATCTATAAGATCAAACATGTAGCTGACAAGAGCATTGAGAATCACAAAGTGATCTTTGTGGTTAGAGGATTCTCTAAGGTAGAGGGAACAAACTATGAGGAGACATTTTCTCATGTAGCTCCGTACACCTCCATTCGAACGATCATTGTCCTTTATTTATCCATGGGTTGGAGACTACATTAGATGGATGTGAAGACAGTGTTCCTCAATGGAGAGATTGAGGAAGAGGTGTACATCGAGCAGCTAGATGCTTTTTTGATTCATGGGGAGTCCCACGTGTGTAGGTTAAAGAAGGCCATGTATGGACTCAAGCAGGCACCTCGAGCTTGGTATGCGAGGATTGATGGATATCTAATGAGTTTGGGTTTCAGCAAGAGTGTTTTTTATGCCAACCTGTACTATAAGGTTGTTGATGGTGAGTCCCTGATTTTGATCTTGTACGTTAATGATTTATTTCTCACCGGAGCAGAGTGTCTAATTTCTTGGTGCAAATAGGAGTTGGCCTCTGAGTTTGAAATGAAATATCTTGGCATGATGCACTATTTCTTGGGACTAAAGGTGTGGTAGAGAATTGATGAGACCTTCCTAAGTTAGCGGAAGTGTACAGTTGATATTTTGAGGAGATTTGGGATGTTGGATTGTAAGTCCATGGCTACACCTATGGTGTCGAATATAAAGAAGTTGAGTGAACCTTCTTATGATTCATACTTGATTGATCCAACTATGTATAGACAGTGGATTGGATCATTGATGTATCTGGTTAAAACTAGACCATATACTTGCTATGTAGTGAGTGCACTTAGCGGGTTCATGAGTTAGCCGAGACAGTTGCATTGGGTAGCTGTGAAGCATGTTTTGAGATACTTGCGAGGCACAATTGGATATGACCTGAGATATGATTCCAGTATTGACATGAGATCTCATGGATATGTTGATTCTGATTGGGAAGGGATCGCAGTGGACAGGAAGAGCACCTTCAGGTGTTGCTTAAGTTTGGGGTCTGCCATGGTTTCCTAGTGTAGCAGGAAATAAACTTGTGTGGCCTTGAGTACTGCAGAATCCGAGTATCTTGCATTATGTATGGAAGTACGCGAAGCAGTGTGGCTTCAGAAGGTCCTTGCAGGCTTGTTTGGACAGATGATGGATCCCACCATGATTTATTGTGATAACTAGAGCTTTGTGAAGCTCTTAGAGAATCTAGTGTCTCATGATAGTTCAAAAAAAAATGGTCGAGATCAAGTTTTCATTACATTCAAGACATGGTGTTGAGGAAAGCAGTACTATTGCAGTACCTTCCTATAGATGAGTGTTGATGATTACAGTTGTGTGAGACATTCTCCAAGACACAGACTGATTAAGTCGACCTAAGAGAGAGCCCCTGAGATGGGTGTGTGGTTCTTATCTGAGACAGAACTAGAACGTAGTGATGGCCTCCTCTTTACAGAGAATTGAAAAGAACTCCAGATGATTCTCCTATGTAACGCAATGAGAAAGGAGATCTGTTGAGTTGGATGTGCATGTGGCTGAGCACAAGGTGAATGTGTGAATTCCCATGAGATGGCTACATCGTTATGAGACAGATGAAGACGATGTATTAGCCTCCTCTAAGCAGAGAGTTGAGATGATGAACTCCAGATGACTCTCCTGTGTAATGCAGTTTGAAAGAAGATTTGTTGAGTTGGATGTGCCTGTGGATGAGCACGGGTCAACGTGATCTTAGTGGCTGAGCACTAGTGAGTTTGGTTCTCATGTGAGACGCGGTGAGATAGAGATATGGACATCCCTATGGATGTGCCCCTAGTGGTTGAGCACTAGTGGGTGTATGAGATCCCTTGCTATACTTTTCAAGAGTCAGACTTACCTGTAACCATATTTTTAATGTAAAGAGTACAGGTCGGCCCCACCTTAATGTAAAAGATAATTAATATGGTAATTATTAATTATATTTTGAGTTATTGAAGTCGGCCCTATTGTACCAATAGACACATCATTTGATGTGACAAGTATTATATAAATAAAGGTGAATCTCCATTGAGGAAACACACTTATCATTATGTCATCTCATGATTTCAGAAGTTGTGGTCTGAAATTATGAGAATTACAATGCCCTCTTGTGTGTTAGGTTTTGTGATGGTGTGGGAGGTTTTTCTCTTGCGAATATAGCAAAGGATTGGCTGGGTTTTCTTCCCTTGTTGAGAAGGGTTTCCCATAATACTTCTTGTGTTCTTTTGCATGGTTATTCTTCATGTGATCTTGGCTTGTTGCAGTTATGGTTCAGTTTATGCTAAACAATAAGAAAAATTAAAATGCATCAGCTTACCATAAAATCAACATGGTATTAGAGCGTACTTGAAGAAGATCATTGCACAGTCAAATGAAGTATTAATTTCAGACCACATGTTACTGTTGGGAGGTTGATCTAAGCTAATAAGCAAAACCGTGACTAGTTTTTTTGTGGCTCGTTGGAGGGCAGAGCTCATCCTAGAGAAAACCATGGCACCTGAAGCTAGACCGTGAGCATTAAAAGGGGGCGGGAATCTACTTATTGATTCATGAGGATCATAACAAGATGACAGGAGGCTTGTTACAGTCCAGCCGCATACTATTGGAGAAATAGTTGGCAATTGAGGTAGAGGAACCTAGAGCAGAGGAGAGACAGACAACAAGGGACAAAGCTCAACACCATGACTGACACCGAAATAATTTTGGCGGATGGATATTACAGAGATGAGATGAATAGACCACGAGGTTCTTCATGCTTTTTCACTCAAATACAACATACTTATCCCCGCTTACAACGAGCGTCTCAATATTGCTCCGGTGACCTACCTCAGCTTCAAGCACCTTAATGGTTGACAACCATAAAACGGAACAAGAGATAATTGGATCCCAATTGTACCCAGATAAGCATGAAGTTACGTTTTGAGTCATGAGTTTTGCCTGTCCAAAAATCGTAGAAATCAAACCCTGGGCTATGGATCAGTCTCTTCTAAATACGTGTTTTGGAAATAAATTGGATATAAGAGGTTGAATTTTCAAGAAACCTAAACTCTTATCATAAGATCTGTGCACCTTGAGTAAGACAATAGAAAATTCCTTCAATCGGAGTTGGCGATGGTAAAAACGAAATAGTCACCTTCAACACTCAAACCTGGGTCCAAACCCCCTTGAAGACATGTTGTTGCATCAATACGGCCAACATATTGCATCCAAGGCTTGGTGGAAGGCCCTACAACAATGACAGCTCACGGATGTAGTGTATCCTAATGGTTGAGGCCAGCTACAAGACCTGGGTGAATTCAGTCATGGCATCTAGGTTGGACCTAGAACCCACTTCATCAACAAAGGGCCATTTACCAAACCAAAATAAAAACAACAGAGATGAATCATAAAGTCACAGCCACGGATGCATTATATCTCAATGTTCGAGGTGCAAGTCTTGGTTGAACTTAGCAGTATAGATACCCCTAAATTATGGCATCCACGGCAAATGTAGAGTCCACATTCTGATCGGCTACTTGAATTGAAAGCTTTAGCGCTTTTGATACTGCATATATATGAGGAAATAAATTATGTAGTTGAGAAGTATGGAAAAGAGACTATGGGATACTTGACATCATTTACAACTAAAGAATGTGAATCTTAGAGAAGTGAAGTCTCTACACAAGTTGAATCATCCCAGCATCATAAAAGCTCAACCCTTCAAGTGGGAGTGAAGAGAAAGAAAATTATGGTCTTGTAATGCAGAAAGGTGAAAAGAAAACATCCACCAATCTAGATAATTTGGTTCAGTTGATAGTCATATGCTCAGAGGATATTGAGCCATCCAAAAGGGCATAAGTGACAGAAAATGATGAAGAAATGGATGTGTCATCCATTTGACAAATTATCATACATAAAATACTGTCCAAATAATGAAGTCTTGAAGACAATTGATGTGAGAGCCAGTAATGTGAAAAGAAAACAGCATTAGCCACCCAAAGAGAAGTCAAGGAATGTCATTGCTCATCATGACATTTCCAAACAAGAAGAACCTCCATTGGTGTACACTCTCAGGTATGCACTTATATATATATTATTTGTATCATTGTCATAATGGTACTTGCAGGAGGAAGGAACCCTTGGTGCAATCATGGATCCAAAGGGATCTTAGTATATACAGAAGAACAACAAACTGGAAGTGAAGACTCCAGGTTTGATTGTTTTAATTATCATGCTACATTACAAGTAGGTGTTGTCGTTGTGACAACAATCTTTAAATTGTTTTGATTCTAAAGATGTACTCATGAATCTCCTCTGGGATATATTATTGTCTTGTTTCCTATCGTTTGTTTCCTTGTTCCAGGCAGGTTAACAACAAAGGAAGATGTTTTTCCTTCAAGACTTCAGAGGGAGTCACTTGACTCAGAGGGAGTCAAAACTATTTGAGAAGAAGGAAAAGACAAATACCTTGTCCCCTTCAGCAGTTCAGAGGGAGACAATTATTGATCCAAGTTAATCCAATTGTTCTAGTTGATATTCCCAGAGACTTTGCAGTAGGCCATAAAAGGCTTGTCTAGGCTTGACAAACTCTACAAGAGGCAGAAAGACATCCAGTTGATGGAAGTGTCGAGAAATACAAAATGAGACTTGTAGTCAAAGGATTCTCACAGAGGGAGTAAGCTATGATGAGACATATTGATCCAGTATCTCGATGCACTTCCATCTATATTACCATCCATGAGTTGGAAACTACATCAGATAGATGGATTCTTGATGAGTTTGGGCTTCAGCAAGAGTGTTGTTGATCCAAACATATGTTATTACATTGTTGGTGACGAGAGCCTAATTTTGATTATTTATTCAGGAAGTCGTGTTGTTAGATACTAGCAGAGTTTGACATTTGATTTCGAGATAAAGGATCTGAGTATGATGCACTACTTCTTGGTACAAGAAGTATGACAGAGGACCAATGAGACTTTTCCTAAGTCAAGGAAAATATAAAGTGGAGATATTAAAGAAGTTCAGTATGACAGAATACAAATCCATGTCTATACCGATGGTAATGGATTTGACGAAAAAATAAATGATGATGATTCAGACGAGATTAATCCACATGTGTACCGACAGTTGATTGGATGATTGATGTATCTCGTTAACACCACACCTGATATATGTTATGCAGCGAATGTGCCTATTCAATCCATGAGTCAGCTGAGACAGACTCACTAGATATAAGTAAAGAATGTATTGAGATATATATGAGGCACAGTTGGATATGGCCTGAGATATGCCTCCAGTGTGAACATAAGTTTTCAGGGATATGCCATTACAGATTGAGCAGAGAGTACAGTGAACTGGAAGAGCACATTTGGTTGTTGTTTTACCGTGAAGTTTTCCATGGTTTCCTGGTGCAGTGGGAAACAAAGCTCTGTGGCCTTGAGTACCACAGAAGCAGAGTATATAGCATTGAGTGTGTGAAGCAGTGTGGCTTCACAAGCTTCTAAAATATTTACTTGATCATGAAATGGGTTCTATGATAACCAGAGTTGTGTGTAAATCTCTTTGAAAACCGTGTTTCATGATAGATTGAAACACGTTGAGATAAAATATCATTATATCAGAGACATGATGCAAAGGAAAACAGTACATGTGTTGTACCTTCCTACACATAAGCAGATTGCATACATCTTCACCAAATTGGCTTGGTGAAGAATACCTCCCTAGTTGAGAGGGAGTGTTGATGACTACAGCCAAGACAAAGTTCGAAGTAATTCCATGTGAGACTTGGCCTGATGGAGAATGCCTCCCTAGATGAGAGGGAGTGTTGATGATTACAGTTGCGTGAGACATTCTCCAGGACACAAACTGATTAAGTCGACCTGAGAGAGAGCCCCTGAGATGGGTGTGTGGTTCCTATTTGAGACAGAACTAGAACATAGTGATGGCCTCCTCCTTACAGGAGTTGAGAAGAACTCCAAATGATTCTCCTGTGTAACACAATGAGAAAGGAGATATGTTGAGTTGGACGTGTTTGTGGCTGAGAACAAGGTTAACGTGTGAATTCCCATGAGTTGGGTGCATCGTTATGAGACAGATATGAAGACGATGTATTAGTCTACTCTAAGCAGATATTTGAGATAATGAACTCCAGATGACTCTCCTACATAATGCAGTGGGAAAGAAGATCTGTTGATTTGGTTGTGCCTATGGATGAGCACAGGTGAACGTGATCCTAGTGGCGGAGCACTAGTGAGTGGTTCTCCTGTGAGACACAACGAGATAGAGATATGGACATCCATGTGGATGTGACCCTAGTGGTTGAGCACTAGTGGGTGTTTGATATCCCTTGCTATATTGTTCAAGAGTCAGACTTACATGTAACTAGTTGCAGCTTCGTATGATCATCTTTGTGAGACATTCGCTAGGTTGTACTCCTCGATGGAATGAGTTAGGTTGACCTATGACAATATAATGGGTTGGTGCCCAGCGACCCTTGAGGTGCAGCTCAAGCAGTTGGGATATTATATTGGGTCGGTGCCCAATGACCCTTGGGGTGTAGCTCATGTAGTTGGGATATTTTTCCAGGTCGTACTCCTCAATGGACTGAGATGGGTTGACCTGTGATGGCATATTGGGTTGGTGCCCAGTGACCCTTGAGGTGTAGCTCATGTGGTTGGGATATTATGGTTTGTAACCCATAGTCCCTTGGGGTGTAGCCAAAGTGGACACATCTTGTGGTTGTAGCCCTTGACAATGATGACACATACTATGAGGGTGTATCCCTAGTGTTCTCTAGTGGGTTGTAGCCCCTAGACAAGATTGATAAGTCCACATTGGTTGTAGCCATGTGTGACGTGATGATGCCACCTGTAGCATGGTCTATGTGACCATCCCATGGTCTGAGGACCATGGCATACCCTGCGGGGCTATGAGGACCAAAGGAGAACATCATGGAGAATACATCCCTAGATAAAAGGAAGTGTTGATGCTTTTGGTAGCAACGGGAGGTATTCACCTCCGGGACAACTTTTCTTAGAAATGAAGATGCCAAGAAGTCATAGAAAAAACATTGAATGGATCAAAGAAGCCTCAAAAGAAATTAGAAGATCCGATAAGAGAAGTTAGCCCCACAGAAAAGTAAGAAAGACAAAGTGAAAATATAACTTCCAGAAGACAAGTCGGCCCTACTTAAAGAGACACATGTTAGAAAAAGACATTTGCCCAATCCAGTATAAATAAAGGTGATGCCTTCCTCATTTGTCACATACAATCACTCATATGTAGTGCAAGTCTTGTGGAGAACAATAGTTGCAGCTATCTAGCGAAGGAGGAAGGAAGAAGGGTGCAGGTTGACTAGGACTTCCTCATAACCCTCGCTAGGGTTTATATTTTGTCTTGGTGATGCGTTGGTGGAGGAAAATTACTCTAGCGCTCTAGCTAGGTTTTGATGCAGCTACATGGTTGGGTTGTCTCTTGTGGAGATAAGTATTCTTCTTTCTTAGTTTGTTCTAGTGGATAGCGTTGGTTCTTTGTTATATTGTGTATCGGTAAGGATGTTCTCTATAAGAAAAGTTTGTTGGGTTTTTCTCCCTTGTGAAGAAGGGTTTCCCGGGATAAATCTGTGTGTTCGTGTGCTTGTTCATCTGTTGCGTTATATTTCAGTAAATGTTTATTGAATATGAAATAAGATCTAAATTTCTATGGTAAATCTAATGCTAACTAGTTTTATAAAAATCCAACAAGCAGTGATGCAAAGGTCGAGGAGGACTTTGCTTCCATGAAGTCTCATGAGCCTACTCCAATGGTAGAGGACAAGGAGCAGGAAACTCCAAAAGTTGAGCCTAGGTCTCCAACGGCTTCTAGTTCAGGGCAGCAGCCTTGAGGTGAGGAGGAGGAGCCATTGGCTTCTTCCAATTTTTTCAAGAGACCTCGATGGTTCACTTAGACATTGAGGGATGCTCATGAGTACATTGAGGCTCCTAGAAGCACATTCAGGGATGAAAAATCTTCAAAGAAGTTTATGAACTACATGGCATTAATGAGGAGCATCATAGATTCTAAACCTTCCATTTATCAGGAGGCAACATACCAACAAGTATGGTCGGATGCCATGGTGGAGTACACTTCCATCATGAAGAATGATGTATGGGACATTGTTCCAAGACCGAAGGGGAAGTCATTGGTGACTTCTAGGTGGCTCTACAAGATCAACCATGTTGTAGACGACAACATCGAGGAGTACTAAGCGAGGTTTGTGGCAAGAAGGTTCTACCAAAAGGAGGGAGTGGCCTACGAAGATACTTTTGCACTAGTCACCAAGTACACTTCCATTAGAGCAGTGATGCCCTTAGTCTTCATTATGGGATGGAGGATACATCAAATGGATTTAAAGACATCTTTCCTCAATGGGATAATTGTAAAAGTGTACACAGAGCAGCCTTAGGGATTTGAGATCAATGGGAAGGAGTCCCATGTTTGTAGGATGAAAAAGGCCTTGTATGGACTCAAGAGGACACCGAGAGCATGGTATTCCAAGATCGATGGATACTTGCAGAGTATGGGCTTCACAAAAAGTGAAGCAGATCCCAACTTATATTTCATATTTTTTTAGGCTAATCTGCTCATTTTGGTGTTGTATGTAGATGACTTGTCCCTTACAGGATCAAAGAAGATCATTGCAGAGTGCAAGGAAGATATGGCAGGTGAGTTCGAGATGAAGAACGTTCGCACGATGCATTACTTCTTGGGGTTGGAGGTTTGCATAGACCAAGGGAGATTTTCATTGGGCAGGGTATGTAGTTGAGGTAGATTCTGAATGGAGGACTTCAGACCCATGGCCACGCCTATGATCACTAATATCAAGAAGGTCACTACTTTAGATTCAGATGTGGTGGATCCCATGTTGTACAGACAGTTGATAGGTGTTGATTTTTCAATAAGCCAGGTTAAGCATGTAGTTCATTTCAATTTTCATTTGTCTTAACCATAAACAAGAATTTTGCAGCAACCAAGATCACAAGAAGAAACACCATGCACAAGAACACAAGAAGTATCCTGGGAAACCCTTCTCAACAAGGGAAGAAAACCCAGCCAAATCAATTTCTATACTCTTCAAGAGAAAGACCTTCACCACCAAGAAAGACCTAGCATACAAGAGGGTGCTTAAACCCTAAAACTCTAGCGCCCAAGAGAGGTGTGCACGTTTTACAAAAGAAGTGTACTTGCTGAAATTTCCAAACTCACGAGAAAGATATGATTTCCACAATGGGGATTTTACCTTTACTTATATTAACCTAAACATGTCAACAGAAGTGTCTATTGGCACAACAGGGCCGACCTCACTAGATCATAATATAATAATAATAATTATTATTATTATTATTATTATTAACCAGATTAATAAGTATCTTTTACATTTATTATTAATCACATTAAGGTGGGGTCGACCTGTACCCTTTACATAACAATTAGGGTTACAGGCAGGTATGACTCTTGAACAATATATAGCAAAGGATCTGATACACCCACTAGTGTTCATCCACTAGGGGCACATCCATAGGGATGCCATATCTTTGGCTCACTGCATTACACAGAAAAACCAGATCTACACACGTTCACCTGTGCTCGTTCACAGGCACGTCCACTCTACAGATCTTCTTTCCCATTGCCTCACACAAAAGAATCATCTGGATTTTTCTCGTCAACTGTGTCGCTCAGAGGAGGCTAACACATCATTTTCATTTATGTGCATATGACGATGCACCCAGCACTTTGGGATTTCACACATTCACCTTGTGCTCAGCCACAGGCACGTCCAACTCAACAAATCGCCTTTCCGACTGGATAATCATCTGGAATTCTTCTCAACTCTCTGAATGGAGGAGGTCATCTCTATGTTCCTAGCTCTGTCTCGGGAAGGAACCACGTACCCTTCTTAGGGGCTTTCTCTTAGGGTTGTAAGCTGAGAGAAAGACTTACATAGCTGCAATGATCCACACCTCACAAGTTTGTAAGCTGGAGAATGTCTCACATAGCTGCATTCATCAACACTCCCTCTCAGCTAGGGAGACATTCTTTATCATGCCAAGTCTCACACGAATGTATTTTGAATTTTGTCTTGGCTGGAGTTATCGACACTCCCTTTAAACTAGGTATCCATTATTCACGAAGTTAATTTGATGAAGATATATGCAATCTACTCGTGTAGGAAGGTACTGCATGTGTATGATTTTCCTCTGCATCATATCTCTGAAATAAGGATATTTCATTTCATCGTATTTCGATCCATCAGGAAACATTGGGTTCTCAAGGATCTTTACTCACGGCTCTTGGTTATCATCATAGGATCCATCTCATAGTCAAGTAAATATGTTAGAAGCTTGTGAAGCCACGTTGCTTCACACACTTGATGCTTATATACTCTACCTCTATGGTACTCAAGGCCACAGAGTTTTGTTTCCTGCTGCATCAGGAAACCGTGGAAAACTTCACCGTAGAACATCAACCGGATGTGTTCTTTCGGTCCAATGTACTTTCTGCTCCATCTGAATCGACATCTTGCAAACTCAAGTTCACACTGGAGGCATATATCAGGCCATATCCAACTGTGCCTCGTATATATCTCAATACATGTTTTGTTGTTGTCAAGTGAGTCTGTCTTGGTTGACTCATGAAATGACTAGGCACATTCACCGCATGGCGTGAATCAAGTCAGGTGTTAACCAGATACATCAGTGATCCAATCAGTTGTGGAAAAGCATCCTCTGAATCATAATCAATCTTCTTTAAATCCATCATGATGGATTTTTCTTTCTATCATACTGAACTTCTTTAATATTTTCACTGTACATTTTCCTTGATTCAGGAAAATCTCATCGGTCCTCTGTCATACTTCTTGCCCCGAGAAGTACTGCATCATACTCAGATTCTTCATATCGAATTCAAAAGTCGAGGATTACTTGTATCCAACAACAATGATTTATGAATAAGTCCTCGGGATCAGGCTCTCGTCACCAACACTGTAATGATATAGGTTTGGATCAGCAACACTCTTGTTGAAATCTAACTTCATCAAGAATCTATCTATCTGATATAGTTTCCAACTCATGGATGGTAGTATGGATGGAATTGCATCGGGTTCACTGGATCAAGTGTCTCATCATAGACAACTCCCTCTGTTTGTGAGAAACCTCTAGCTATAGATCTCGTTTTGTATTTCTCGACACTTCCATCAGCTGCATGCTTGATCTTATATATCCACTTGGAAGTTACCACAGACTTCCCTTCTGGTCCATGAATAATATCTTATACATCATTCTTTAAGATATATCGATATTCTTTTGTTATGGCATCTTTCCATACCTATTCTCTTGTTGCTTCTCTAAGACAAGGAGGCTCAACATCAATGAAGTGGCTCATGACTGAAGGATAGATCGAAAATCTCTTTCACTTTCTCGGGATGTGCCTTGAGAGGCTTGTATGTTTCTTTGCTTCTTGCAGAGTGAGTCTAGGTAGGCCTTTTATGCCCTACTGCAATATCTCTAAATAAATCAACTGGAGAAATTGGATCAACTGGAATAATGTTTGTCTCCCTCTGAACTGCTAAAGGGGGAGAAAGTATTGTCTCACTGTCAATCTCCATCTGAGATTCTCTGGGTCTTTGAAAGACTATCTCTTCTTCAAGGACAATGTCTCTGCTTGTCTTCAATCTGTCTCTGACTAGGGATGTCGATCTGGAATGTCTTTGAAGATTCATTGTATCCTTTCTTTCTAAAGGATCTAGCTTGGACTTCTTTTCTTTGGGTACATGAAAATACATTGGGTGCCCAAATAACCTGTTCTTTTGGGTACATGAAAATACATTGGGAACCCAAACAACTTGAAGTGTTCAATCTCAAACTTCATTCCGGTGAAGACTTTTGGGAGTTGTGTTTTTCAAAGTTTGGTGAAGACTCTTATTCTAAACATATAATGTGTTTCCATGCATGGTTCTTCCCATTGAATCCTAGAAAGATTATGATCATGCATTATTGCATTAGTTGGTCCCACGATTGATCCTATTCTTCCTTTTCAAATAGTTTTAACTCCTTTGAGTCAAGTGACTTCTTGAAGGATAAACATCTTCTTGTTCTTTAACCTATCTCGAACAAGAAAACAAGAGGAACCAGCAAGAATATCTCCTAAAGGAGAATAATGAGTACATCTCTGAATCAAACAATTTAAGGGTTGTTGTCCCATCTACAATACCTACTTGTAATGTAGCAAGCTTTGTAAAATATGGGTTAGAGGAATGACAATTACTACAATCAAACCTGGAGTCTTTACTTCAAGTGTGTTGTTCCTCTAAATGAACTAATATCCCTCTCAACTAATGACTTCAGCAAAAGTTCCTTCGTCCTTTAATTACCCTCATGACAATGATACAAATAATATATATATGGCTACCCTGAGGATATTCATATGATTTCTCCAATGGCTCTTGGTTGATCTCTATCCTTTGAGATCTTTATGATGAAGATAGTCACGGTCATCTTTGTTATTTTGAAGTTGGTCCTTCAATGTAAGGGCTTGAGTAAGGATTTGTTTCCTTTGTTCTCCATGTCATCTTCCTTCCATTCATTGATAGCTGTTTTTGGTAAATCTTTTGCATTATCCACACAATTCTCCTCCCAAGTCTGGTTTTAACTAGGCTAGAACTCACTCTGCCAGGCTAGCTAGCACCCTTTTAGGGTTTTGTTGGGCTTATGATCGCCAACAATAAGCCTTTGAAAAGTGTGAGAACACCGTGAGTTGAATATTCTTCAATGAGTTTGCAGATACCCTAATTCTGAAATTTCTACGGAAATTAGCTAAACCCTAGAAACCCTAGGGCCAAAAATTCAAAATGCTCTAATTGTCACTCTAGCCCTCGAGATGCGTGATGGAGAAGGTCGTGATTTCTCCTATGCCAAAAATATTCCCAACGTCCAAGTGTTTAAAGACTCAAACACCTCATAAAGGAAGGTCGCACATATTTTCTAGAAACCCTAGGAGGATCGCATTTATTCTCAGAGAAAGGAGAGAGGACTGGCCGATGCTCAGGCAATGGGTTCTTCGAGACCTATGCTATGATACCATGTTGATTTTTCAATAAGCTAGGTTAAGCATGTAGTTCATTCTAATTTTGCATTTGTCTTAACCCATAAACAAGAATGTTGCAAGAACCAAGATCACAAGAAGAAACACCATGCACAAGAACACAAGAAGTATCATGGGAAACCCTCTTCAACAAGGGAAGAAAACCCAAACTCAAATCCTTTGCTATATTCTTCAAGAAAAGACCTCCCACTAAGAAAGACCTAGCACACAAGAGAGTCCTTAAACCCTAGAAATCTAGCGACCAAGAGAGGTGTGCACTTTACTAAAGAAGTGTACTTATGAAATTTCCAAATCCTTACAAGAAAGATATGATTTATAATGGGGATTTTACTTTACTTTATATTAACTTAAACATGTCAATGTATGTTCATTGATAATGTACAATCTCACTAGATCATAATATAATTATTATTATTATTATTAACCATATTAATAATTATTTTTGCATTTATTATTAATCACATTAAGGTGGGGCCTAATCGCACTTTTACATAACACCATAGGCTACATGCAAAATCGGACTCGAACATTATAGCAAGGGATCTGATACACCAATTAGTGCTCATCCACTAGGGGCACATCCATAGGGATGTCATACCGCTCAATTTATTACAATGTACAAACCGTGATCTACACACGCTCACATGTGCTCGCCCACAGCACGCCCCACTCTAGAGATCTTCTTCCCACCGCCTCACATGAGAATCATCCGGAGTTTTCTCATCAAGTCCGTTGTTCAACATGTTAACACATCATCTTCATTTTTGTTCACATGACGATGCACCCAACACTTTGGGATTTCACACTGCTCACCTTTGTGCTCATCCACGTGCATGTCCAACTCAACAAATCGCCTTTTCCCAATCGATAATCATCCGGGAGTTCTTCTCAACTCTCTCAATCGAGGAGGTCATCTCTACACTCCTAGCTCTGTCTCAGAACCACGCATCTCTTAGGGTTTTTCTCTCAGTTTTGTAAGTTGAGAGAAATACTTATGAGCAGTCAGAATGATCCACACCTCACGTGCTCTTGTAAGTCGGAGAATGCCCCACATTAGCCGCATTCATCAACAATAGGTTCATTGATGTATTTGATCCACACTATGTCGGATATATGTTTTGCAATGAACACCTTTGAGCTAGTTCATAGGAGCCAAGGCAAGAGCATTCGTAGCAACAAAACATGTGTTCAGTTACTTGAGAAGCACAATGGTGTATGGGCTAAGATATCTTGGAGATGGTAAAGTGAATTTGTCTTTGCATATAAACTCAGACAAGGTGTAGTGCACACGGGAAGAACAGCTCAAAATTTGGATTTAGCTTGGGATCAAGAATGATCCTCGTTCAAGAAGAAGCAGCATCAAAGCATTAATTTAGCTCAAGAGAGGAAAAGTATATGGAAGTTAGTACCGCTAGTTGTGAAGCCATCAAGCTTCGTAAGTTACTGCCAAAATTATTTGATCAGGTGTTGGATCCCACAATCATTTACTGTGATAATCAGAGTTGTATCAAACTCTCTGAGAATCCAATATTTCATGGCATGTCCAAGCACATAGAGATCAAGTATCACTTCATTCAAGTCAAAATTCAAAAAGGAGTAGTGAAGCTTCAGTATGTACCCACAGATCATCAGGTTGCAGATATTGTGACCAAGCCCTTAGAAAAAGGGAAGTTTGAAGCATTCAGGGACAAACTTGGATTGATGCAAAATTCATTCTTCGCTAAGAGAGTGTTGATCTTTGTAGCTTGGACAGGAACTTCAGCACAGGTTTTGCGTCAAACGTGCGTGAAGTCGTCTAAGTCAAATCTATTTTGTAATTCACTTTATTTATAAAGTGAAAGTCTTTTAATTAGTTGTTGAGTTTAATAAAGTGTGATTTTAATGCATTAGTGAATTAGACTAATCTCAATCCATTATCTCAACGAAAGATTAGAGTTTTGATAGATTAGGGTTTCAACTAAAGTATAAAGGAAAGTCAAGGTATGTTGAAGTTTTACTTATACAGCTAGCAGTTACGATTCTTCTTTATTATTATAATCATTTAGCACATTAGTTGCATAAGATCACTGAAAGAGAGGCAATCACAGAAACAATAGAGACACACAGATTATCCTGGGAAACCCTCGTGGGAAAGAAAACCCAGCAAAACTTCCTCAATATGGATAAACCAAAGACCGAAGAGAAGATCCTTTAATCCTTCACTAGGAAGAGTAGTGCACCACTTGACCAAGAAATACCAAGAGATAGACTAGAAACCCTCCTTAAAGTCACCCCCAGTTGCAGCAGCTTCTCCTCCAATACTTACACACTTCTTCATAGTTGCAGAGCTAGTGTGGTGAGTGTGTCCAAATGAGGCATCGACCTCTCTTATAAATAGTGGTCTGGTCGGCCTATAATTAGGTCTGGGCCAACCTGTCACTTTACCCTCTTAATTTACAATTAACTGTCAAGGAACAATAGGGCTGAATTTTACTAAGGCACAATAGGGCCTAATTAAATATAATATAATAATATTATTCAACTCTCTCTTAGGTAGAATATTATTCGAAGTTACAATATTTCAACAAGGTAGAGGGTAAAGACACATTAATTCTTCACAAAGACATTTTTTTCCAAAGGCGAAGAAAGAGGCTGAGAAAAGGAGAAAACAGTACAACGGTGAGAAGAGCAGCCCAACAAAGATTGCAAATTTCACATCTATCCCCGCAAAGAATTCGGTACAATCGTATGCATTCGTACAGTGATACAGACAATACCATACAGTCATACAGACGATGACATACAATCGTATGAACAGAGTCGTACTGCAGGTTTCTCCGACCTGTTTTGCAGGTTTCTCATTCATCATGCAGAAAACCTCATTTTTTAGGTGTCCTTGTAAGTTTTGAGTCATTAATGATATCATTTGAAGTACAAATTTCATGTTTCGTGTTTTATGCTTTCGTTGTATTTTCCAACCATCTGTGTGATTGATGCATGGTCAGATTTTGTATTTCTATTATTGAGTAAATTTGAAATCTGATTTATTTAATAAAGAAGCATAAGACAACATTCACCTAGGGTTTGGAAAATTCACAGATATAGGTTTTTCATTCATATTTATCTCATGTTGTGGCAACATCAAGGAGAGGTACATGGTGCATATGACAATTGAACGGGAAGTTGTGAGCCTTACTTCATTGTTGATCAGTTGCACCACTTAAAAGCAAGCCGCAAATAGTTTCTACATTTTACTTGAACCAAATAAGTTGGCTATGTCTTCAAACAAGCAGTTGTGTCTAGCATGACCATCAAGGGAAGATGATAAAGTAGATATTTAATAATGGTCATACTTTGTAACTTAGAAGTTTATATTAGGAACTTTAATTTATAACAAATGCATGTTATATGTTATAAAGTTAGGTTGTCAAGGTTTAAAATTAAGTAAGTCGTATTTAGTAATTAAATGTTGAGGACATATGAAACAAACAGACACTCTCATTGAGGCTATGTACACGACTCTCACATCCTTTGGAATATACATTAATTTGAATTGTTCTCTATCTATTGCTGGTCTGAAATTTCTTCTATTGCATTTGCAATTTGGTTAATGCCCATTTTTAATAGGCAACCTATTTTGAGAAAAACATGTGCGGGGTTTATCATTGGAAGTGTGCTTATGCAAAGAAAATCCAAGTGTTATTTAAGGATAGGGCAAAATACATTGGAAATGCCGAAAATCTATCTTTACCTTTGGTAATCTGTTTTTGAAGCAACTTTGTATCATAAATATATATCTTCTACAATTGAATATCATCAAATAGAAGCAAGATTCTTCCTTACATCTTGTGTCGTTTCTCATGCATGTGTACTCCAAAAACCAAAACCAAACATAATGTAGTGTTTTAAACAATTATAAGGCATGCTCTCGATCATAAGAGAATTTTCACACAAGTCAAAAAACAAGAAGATACTTTGAAGAGATCTCCTTTCAATCAAGTATTTTGAATGATTGATCCAAAACCTGCTCCATCAAATGGAGTGGATGCTGGTCAAGATATAAGTCTTAGAGCTTTCATCAAAGCATCCGTATGTTCTGGCTTCCCCACAGATATACGAATATAACCCATCAATTCTTTCTTATTGTAATGGCGTATCATGACTCCTGCTTGAGAAAGATCCTCCTGTAAATAAGTCAATAAGCCATTTAAGTATTTCGATATAAAGAAGACAATAAATTAACACATTTTTACCCTCCAAAAGTGTCATCTCAAGCATTATAAAACAAGGCATCCATTATTATAATTGGGTCCTTTCATGTAGCAATTTTGACTAATGTAGGTACATAGGACACAGCTAAAAAGTCGGGTACAATAATTGAATGCATAAATGCAAAGGTGAAGTTCCTTTTGTATTTGGAAGGGTGCAGGAACAAAATACACCACCAATATAGAAATAAAGAAACTAGTTGTCCATCTCTTAAAGATAACTGATAGCCTAGCAAAGGAAATTATCTATTTTGCAGTAAAGAATAAATATGTAATTATACATATTGCACAGCTTTTATAGATAAACACCCTCAAAAAACCACTAAACTTTATGAAGAAGCCATACCTTTACTTTTTTGGCATCCTTTCCATTAGTGACTGCACAAAGAATGAAATTTGAGTAGCTAGGATAGGGCTCCAAAAATGGCACTTCTTGCAGCAAGGAATATAGTCTCTCCTTTTCATTCACCAGTGCTTCTTTCACTTTCTGAAACGCACATAACAGAAATGTAATTTGCCAAATCAAAACCAAAGAATAATGACAGGAAAATAGGATGGTAATCACTTGAATTTGGGATCTTGCAATACAAGGAGCATTTTACAAAATAGCAAGCAAAACCACTGGCATATTTTTGTTTCTTACAAAGAATACAACTGACAAATGTTTGTAACGGTTGTGGAAACTCTTTTGGTTATTAAAGCCTCCATAAACAGAAGACAATAATCCATTACCTGTAAATAAGTTGGATTTTTAAGTGCCGCACAGGCAGCAATTTCTGCTGCAACAGAAACATTGTATGGTTGCTTTGCTCTCCAGAGGTATTCAATAATGCTCAATGGAAAAGCTCCGTATCCTACTCGAAGACCAGCTAAACCTGTACATACAGTTGATACCTACAATAAGCCCATCACTAATTCCTAATTATCTGACATTTATTTCCCAAGAACAGAGATCTTGAGAAGAGAAGTACATACGAAAGCCAGTACAAGAATCTTCCAAGACAACATACACTAGATTCTGGACCAAGAAACGCTGCACTAAGGTAAACAATTTTTGGGCTAAGATTCAAATTATGCAAAATAAGCATGAATTACTCAAATAATTTAGAAACTAAAATTAAAAAGGTATGGTTTGTAGTATCATGCATTCTGAGCTGAGGAAATATTTTGAAAGAATAAAGGAGTTTCTGATCAAAGAAAAACTACTCAAATAGAACTTGAACAAAACTACTAGAGGCAAGAACGAGATTTTTGATAAAAAAACTGCACCAAAGCTACCACTAAGCTAAACATGCTTTAAATAGATGTGGTCAGCCTATGAGGAAGCAAAATGATGTCAGTCCATTGTTTATTAAATTTTACAAAATTGACATAAATTTCCACATGGCATGCATCTTGCCCCAGTGGAGTTGAGAAATCATGACTGATGTCCTTCGTATGCAAAAAACAGTATTGCATAATAAAACTGTGAAGAGATGAAAATACTTTCAGAATTTGCTTTCTTAATTATAAAATAATTCCCAACACAAGAAACTTCAGCCTTGAAAATAATTAGCTATGACCTACAAAGAGTGAGGCCTGATAGATGAAATATCCCTGAT
>SNQJ01S0109149.1:5936-35212 GCA_010110895.2 Picea sitchensis
CGTCAACTATGACTCATCAATATGTACCAACATCATCAAATATACACCTCATGTATGTGCGCCAACTCATCAACTACTTGTCTCAACCATGTACTCAACATGTACCACAAAAAAAAGCCCTCATCAATTTCATTATCCAAATCTGATTTGTATCTCTATAATAGACCTGGTGTATATGATCACATTCCTTCAAACCTTCCTTAACTTTAAAAAACAAGAGACTAGTATTTTCATCAAACTTTTCTTTAGTCTCACATGCCTAGTTTTGGATTAGTCAACAACCCTAATTTGTAGTAATCATAACTTTGAACCTGTAATGTATACAGATCTGAAACTGATACACAATGTTCTTCAGTGTGTTTTATTCAATTCCTCCAAGTTTCACTACTTGGAACCTCTCAGAAAATGAGTTATAGCAAAAATGGCATACCTTGCTTAATTTTGGCTTATTCTAGAGAGGGACCTTGTAGAGAGTTTCCCGCACAAAATATTTGATGAATTGATATGAACCTATTAAAAAGAATACTACATAATATCCCCTAACCAAAACATTTGGTCTCACTGAATTTGGATCTGTTATGAAGAAGTTATTACGTTTTTACTTGAAACAGCTGATTTTCACGAGTTTCAGGACTTGCCACAAACCCTATTTTCCATAGAGTGTAACTCCCAAAATACAACGACCCACAAGATGAATTTCTTACCACAGATACTTGGATATGTTTTCTCACTTTCATAGCAATTTCACAGTCTGAATCATTATAGAATTTTTTTTATAGCGAAAGTGGTGAGATGACCTGAAAATAACATACCTTAGAAAGCACCATCAAAAGAATTATCTTTCCTTGCATTTTGGCCTTATTTTCATCACCTTCACTCAGAATTCTGGTTTATATATCCTTGGTTACCTCATAAACATATAGATATTCAATATTCTCAAGTGTGTTTCAAATGAGAGAGCCTTTCCTCTTATTTATACTCTCCAAGTAGCTTCCTTAAAAACATCTTCTATGTCACTTGGCCCACTTCCCTTATTTTAGGGTTGGGTCCACTTCTAATTTCTCCATTAAATTTAATATTGAAATAATTTATTTTGTATTTGCTTTGAATTATAATACACTCATCACTTCACTTTATTATTTACCTTTTAAAATATCTTAAACCACTTTGGCTACTTTGACCTTTTGGGGCTTCTAGATGACATATGAGGGTCCTCCAACTTCGTAAGGCCATAACTCTCAAACCGTGAGGAGTTATGTGATGTTCTAAATACCACCAGAAATGGCATGACATGTAATATCCATATATAATAGTATTATCTGAAAATATATCATAAATCATACCATTACCAATCAAACAAACTTGGGTCCATTACCCAAACCTGAGGTCTCCAACTTCTCATGGGCATAACTCTCTAACTGTGAGGAATTATGTGATGTTTCACATACCACCAGAAATGACATGACAAGCACTATCCATATAGGATATGTTCCCTAACAAATTCACTTTCCTTCATCTCATTATTCCACAATTAAGCATGGGTTCTCTTACTCCACAAAGCGTCTTCCCGTGAGGGCTTTCATCATAAGGGGACCACTTTGGAGTTCATCCATATTTACTTCCTATCAAACATGAAAAAACAATAATGAGTCATATTTACATCAAAGTAAACCTCCAAAAATTTATGAATAAATTCCTTAAATGATGCTACTACTACACTTGAGAAAATGGTTGGTGCATTCTTCAATCCAAATGGCATAATTGTATATTGAAATGAGCCCACTTTGTAGAAAATGTAGTCTCATGTCTTTGTTCAGGTGCAATCCTTATCTGATGATAATCTGAAAATCCATCTATAAAAGAATAAGCATCTTGACCCTTTTATGGACCTAACCTCCCTAACCCCTCACGTAGGTAGAATAATATAATTCCATGTAATAAAGGATAATATTAATAAGGCCTAACAATAAGGAAGAATAAGTCAAATGTAAGAATACCTAATAGAAGCTTCCACTTCTAGAAGGATCTTCCTCTAGATTGTTATTTTGGATAGATAGAGTAAAAATAGAAGTAGAGGGTATGAAAAATCTTGTCTTGGATATTATTTTAATAGATCCATACTCTGTTGGAGGTTTCCCCCTCAAAGAGGCAAGTGAACATTTCTATCAGTAATAAAATTTCTCTTTCTAGTGTTATTATGGTATTATTTTGGTATTGTTCTAATTATATCATTACTTCTCTGCCATTTCTAGTTAAAATATTTATGTTTTGCATATTATTTTATATCTGGAATACTACAAGTGGTATCATAGCACCTTCCTTGGCAAAACATTGTGGGTTAACTTTTTTTCCAAGGTAGAGACGTATTCCAACGTCTTAAAGCTACAGATATCTATCGTTACGTGCATAAAACCATTGATGGGGAGTCATACACATAGGAAATGGTACCTAAGCGCACATATGTTGGTCACCCTTGCAACCCATGTTGGTACCCCTTCAAGTGGTAGAGCATCAGACAAAACTTGTATATGGATCGACCTAGATCTCTTGAAGCCCTCCATAGATAAAGCAATCACCTACCTGACTGCTATAGTGCCACTAAGAACAACACTCGAGAAGATACTCTCTACTAACTGGGTAGTCGGGTAGTACAACTAAGGGCACAGTCTAGCCTCCTTAGTTGGTGCCCTGAGACATTGGGACGAGTACTATTGTTGGACCTCGCACGTATATCAGAGAGCTATAGCTCATAGGGAAAACCCTTGTCTGTAGAAACCTTGAATATCCTACCACTGGGGGCAGAAACAAAAAAAAAAAGAATTACAGAACAAATAATATCTATTGTCGTGAAATTGTGCCTTTTGCATTCTAGTTGCGAAATTACTACATATTTCTTCATGTTAAGCATTTGGGAATTTCATCATTGGAGTATTATTCAGGCCAGAGTATAAATCCACAGGAGTAAACAAAAATTATAGTGGTCCCACCAAAACACTTATTTGGGACTTATCCCATTGGGTTCCTCTCTTCATCCTGATTCCCATGATACCTCTCATTTTTAACACAATTTGTTGTGTGTGGACCCGACCCGTCTCTAACATACTTAATTGGCTTTTATTCCTTTAGATCCCCCTTTTCACCCTAATCGCAGTGATACCTATCATTTCACACCCTTTTTTCTCCGTGGTCCCAGCCACCCCTCCAGACCCCTTGTGTTTTCCCTATACCATTTTCCTACTCCTTTGTCCAAATGACTACCACACGATCCCAAGAACTCAATTCCTCGATTGCTGACAACCATCACCACAAGGATGACATCAAGCTTCTCAATGCCAACATTAGCTCCATCAATTCCACTATTGAGATCCTCAAGGACCAATGTGCCCACATCAAATACCTCCAGGAACAATGTTCCTACATCAAAGACCTCAAAGAACACTTCCTAGGTCGTTCCCAGAACGCTTCCTCTTCTGAACAACCATCTTATTAGGATTACCATGACTCTTCCCATTACCACGGCCCTCATACTACCCACTTTTCCCGAGACCTCTGCCCTCCTAGAATTGAGGTGAACAAATTTGATGGATCATATCCTATAGGCCGGGTCACCCAAATGGAACATTATTTCTCTTTGCATGGCATTACTGATGATTTATCCAAGCTTCGTTATGGTGTCCTACATCTGGATCCAGAATTATGGCAATGGTGGAAATGGAAAAAAAACGCATGCCAAGAGTATCTTGCTTGGAAACAGTTTATGGCCAAACTTTATGACTGCTTTGACTCTTACACCCACCATTTAGTTCATTTGACCAAGTTAAAGCACTTTGGGATAGTGGATGACTTTATTTCTGCATTTGAACACTTGGCTTTCAGAACGGAGGGCATGCCAGATGCTTTATTCAGGGAATTCTTTATCAGTGGCCTCAAAGATGAAATTCGTGCACATGTTCTCATGGCATGCCCCCAGACTTGGTTGGAATCTACTCAATGAGCCAAAGAAGCCCAACAGATTGTGTCTTCCCAGACCGACAAAGCCTCCTTTCCTCCTCGCCCTAAACTCAACCATTTTTCCCCTCTTGCAACTCCCCTCAAGATCTATAAATTAACCAAGGATGAAATGGTTGAACATTAACTCAAGGGTCTTTTTTATAATTGTGATAACAAATATTTTCCCGGGCACAAGTGTAAGGAACAAAATATTTTTGTGGTTGTGACTGAGGATATTTCTGAAGAATATGTTGTTTTTCTGCCTGTGGAGGAACTACTACCGCCTTCTGACCTCACTGTTGGGTATGTGTTATATTCTTTGCATGTGTGTGTGTGTGGGTGCGTCAGATACGACAATTGCGTCTAACGATCCCTTAACCTAGAGCTCTTTTGTGTGCGCCAGGCGTTTTCCTAGGGGGGTCCCAGGGGGGGGCAAGTATGCCCCCCCTGGTTACGCGCAGCGCCCCAAATTTTTTTTTTTTGGGCGGTTTTTGCTATTTTTAGCGGATTTTGCTATTTTTAGCTGATTTGTAAATTAATCCCGGCTTAAGGGATTAGGGTTTTGGTATCTACGGAATACCTAAAAACATTGTATATATTGTATGGTGAATGGTGAAATTTGATATAATGAAAATAAGAAAGGTTTTCCCGGTTGAGGGTTTCCGGTAAAAATCTTTGTGTACTCTGTGAAGAAAGGTTTTCCTATTGAGGGTCGTAAAATCTTTGTGTACTGTATGAGCCATTGATTAATTTCAGGATTGCTTAAGAATCTATATGCATTTCTTTACTTCATAGGTTTAAACTACATGTGGTATCAAAGCACCTTTTGGCTTCGAGGACGTTTTTGTGGTCGAGGGTTTGGCTCGGGCCTGATAGATCAAGTTTATCTTGGTCCTGTGATAAACCTGGGTTCTGGGAGATTTTGCAGGGGAGATTCAAGTAAAGTAAGAGGAATGGCGATCTCCATCTAGAATCAAGATAGAGAAGTTTAATGGTAAAAAATTTGAGCTATGGAAGCTCAAGATGGAGGACCTTCTTGTAGACAAAGAATAATGGATCGCTAGGATCCCGGTACACAACCCACTGTACACCATCTACAAGCACACAAAGCATTAGTACATAACCTACCAATACACAAACTACTAGTACACCGGCAACTGGTATGTCGAAGGAAGATCAGGACAAGTTAGACTGAAGAGCAAGGAGTACTATTCGACTCTTCCTGGCAGATTCGTGTTGTTGAATGTCTCGGAGAATCTATAGCCAAGGAACTATAGATGTTAGGGAATTTGTATCAATCAAAGTCCCCGGGTAAACAAGTTGTTTCTTCCAAAAGAAGATGTATCATCTTAGGATGGAAGATGGAGGACAGACGTAACAACATCTAAATTCCTTTAATACCCTGGTAAGTCAACTTGTATCCGTTAATATTAATGACAAGTGTAATGAAGATAAGTGTATTACTTTGTTATGTTCTTTCCAGACTCTTGGGATAATTTGTTGTAGCAATAGGTAGTACCCACTCAATCTACATTGAAGTATGAGGGATGTAGTTGCATCCTTGTTATTTGAAGAGATGAGGCTTAAAAAGCATGGATGGTCACAACATCGATGCTTTATTTGTAAGAGGCATGCCCAAGACAGGAACCCTGGTAGCCTTTGGGATGGAGATCTAAATCTATAGGTAGATCTAAGTCCCCGTGAAAAGCTTTGAGGAAATGCTAGAAGTGTGGTAAAATAGGGCATTATAAGAAAGATCACAGTAAGTCTAATAAGGTTGAAAACCAAAGGGATATGATAGGCACCTCTTCCATCGGAGGTGAAAACCTCCACCGGCTAGCTGAGGTGATGTTTACCTAAAGATCTACAAGTACACATGCATACCATGGTGTATGGTTGATCGACTCATGTGCATCATACCATATGACTCCTCACAGGAGTGGTTATCCTAATATGAAAAATAAGGATGGTGGTGATGTATTCCAGGAGATGACTCCGACGACAAAAAATCTTGGGACGTGGAAAGGTTAAGTTGTTGCTAAAATGATGGAAGGATTAGAACTCTTCTTCAGGGTTCCCACATTCCAAAACTAGACAAGAGCCTCATATTTGTAAGCAAGTTGAGGGATGCAGGAGAGAAAAAAAACCTGTGATTTGAAAAGGACACTTGCAAGATGGTAATGTAGGAGAAATGGTGTTGATGA
The DNA here is from genome assembly GCA_010110895.2 of Picea sitchensis. Lineage (NCBI taxonomy): Eukaryota > Viridiplantae > Streptophyta > Pinopsida > Pinales > Pinaceae > Picea > Picea sitchensis. Next base: position 12,131 of record SNQJ01S0109149.1, read on the forward strand.
GGGAGTTCATCAGGAACTCTGCATGTTGTTGGGAAGAACTTATACCAATGGGTACCAGTTCTATTGTCCTTGAGAATAAAAAATGAAGGAGACAAGACCACACATCGTCCTTAAAAAGACCATGATGTGGCATCAAAGATCAAGTATATTGGATAAAAGGGCCTCGAACACTACACGGTAAAGGTATGATTGAAGGTATGTCTAATTTGACCTTTAGATTTTGATTTATGTGAAAAATTGCATATATGGTAAACAAAAATCAGTAAGATTCCCATCCGTGCTACAAGAGCAAAAGGGGATCTTAGAGTTGATACACGCTGATGTGTTTGGACCTATTCCTGCTCCATCCCTAAAATATGTGTATTATGTTTCATTCATAGATGATTTTCATGAACATGGATTTATTTTCTAGAAAGAAATCTGAGTTATTTGATAAATTTAAAGAGTTTAAGGCCTCAGAAAATAAAGGTATTGAGAATGATAATGGTGGAGAATTATGTGGAAATGAATCAATAATTCTATAAGAAGTGTGGTATAAAGGTCAGTAAAAGACAACTCCATATACCCCTTAATAGAATGGAGTTGCAGAAAGGATGAAATGTGATTAATCGATGGAAAAGAAAGGAGTATGCCCGGTGTTGGGTTGTGTTCAAGAATTCGGGCAAGAGGGCAAGAGTACAACATGTTACCCCGTCAATCGATCACCTTCATCAGTTGTATCATCCAACACGCAGGTAAGGACCGAAAGAAACCCTCTCTTAAAAATCTTAGAGTGTTTGGTTGTTATGCTTATGTACATATTCCAAAGGAAAATAGGAGTGTTTCCGATAATAAAGTTGAAAAGTGTATCTTTATTGGTTATAAAGATGGTGTGAAAGGTTATAAGATTTTAAACCCATAAACTAAGAACATTGTTTACATCCGAAATGTTGTTTCGAAAGAGGTAAAGATGTTTCCAATAGGGAATTCCCACCAACGCAAGACCAACCTGAGAAAACAGAGCTTGAATTGGATGATGCAAAATCAATCATCTGAAGAAGAGGGAAGCAGAGGAAGCAGTATGCATGAAGAAGAAGAACCTCATACCCCAGAATGAGGAGATCGAGAGATAGAAGGAAACTAGAAAGGTATAGTCCAATTGGATTCGCTCCAATTTTGCTTTATCTATTATCGATGATGATCCTAACCGTCGTGGAAGCAGGGATTTCAGAGGATAGTAAACTCCGGAAGAAGGCCATGGTTGAAGAAATGGATTCTGGATAAGAATGAGGCATTGATATAGTTGAGCTTCCAAATTGAAGAAATTATGTTGGTAGTAAATGGTTGTCTAAGAAGAAGTTTAACGCAGAAGGTAAAGTGGAGAAATACAAAGCTCGGTTAGTAGCAAAGCGTCATTCCCGTGTAGAGGGAATTGACTTTGTGAGATTTTTCCATTGCTAAGTTAACTTCTATTAGATTTATTTTATCTTATTGTTGCTCTTCTGATTCCTGAAGGGGAACAAGTGGATGTGAAGACAACATTCATGGGGATCTCGAAGAAGAAATTTACATGAAGCCTTAAGGCTTCTTTGTAGTGAAGGGAAAAGAAAGAGCTAGTCTATAAGATAAGGAAGTCACTATACGGGTCTGAAGTAATTACCTAGGATGTGGTACCGCAAGTTTGATTACTACAAGATCCTGATTGGATTTGTAAGAAGCTGTGGTTGATCACTATGTATATTCCAAGCGTGTTGGTAATCACTTCCATTTATGTAGTGTTGTATAAGTTGATGACATGTTGTTGGTAGGAAATACCGTATGATGTTATCAAGGAGGTGAAATCACGACCTCCAAATTTGACATGAAGGATCTCTGGGTACGCTAACTTCATTCCGTGAATGGAGATTAAAAGAGATCGCAAGTGCAGGGAAACTCCTCGTTGAATCAAAGAAAATATGTTGAAACAATTTTGCGCAGGTTTAATATGCATGGAAGTAAACCGAATCAAGGTCTTTATTCCTATAGGTGTAAAGTTATCCGCAGATCAACATCCCAAGACACAAAAAGAAGAGGAAGCGTCCCGGCCGTTCCATATGCCAAAGGCAAATAGTGCTTGATGTATGCAATGGTTTGTACCTTAGACCGTATTACTGCACATGCAAAGGGGAGTTTTGGAGGTGCATATGTCAAAACCGTGGAAGGAGCATTGGACAACAAGCAGAAAGAGGGTCTCCGTGTATCTTCGCGTGGCAACTACCCGTGCATGGATTGTACCTACCAAGGAAGACCTGGATTGGATAGAATGGTCGATATACATGGATTTTTTGATGCAAGATCATCGAGATTTGGATCGGTAAAGATATACAAGTGGGTAAGGCATTTAACCTATTTGGAGGAGCAATAAGTTAAAAACATGCCATATGCAATCTCCCAACTACGTGGTTGAATACATGGCAACCACTCATGCAAGCAGCCAAGATGGCTACAAAGATTGTGTTCAGTATCGGTTGGTACAACAAGCAGTTGAGATTAGACTGCGATGCCGTGAGTAATATTTCTGGAAAAGAACCCAACATATCATTCAATATCAAAGCATATTGATGTTCAGTATCACTTTGTGAGAGACATGGTTGATGAAAAGAAGGTGTTGCTGGAAAAGGTTGGCACTTTGAAGAATGTTGTAGATTCATTGAAAACGTCTGTGAGCACAGAAAAGTTCTCTTGGTGTAGAGTAACAATGGGCATTGTTTCCCTAGATTGTTGACTATATAATCCCCTGGACCCCTGGATGCAAAGAAAACAATAAGCGGGAGAATGTTGGGTATGTGTTATATTCTTTGCATGTGTGTGTGTGTGGGTGCATCGGATACGACAACTGCGTCTGACAATCCCTTCACCTAGAGCTCTTTCATGTGCATCGGACACTTTCCTAGGGGGGTCCCAGGGGGGGGAAAGTATGCCCCCCCCCCCTGGTTACGTACAGTGTTCGGGGCAGCGCCCCGAAATATGTTTTTTGGGCGGTTTTTGCTATTTTTAGCGGATTTTGCTATTTTTAGATGATTTGTAAATTAATCTCCAATTAAGGGATTAGGGTTTTGGTATATACGGAATACCTAAAAACATTGTATATATTGTATGGAGAATGGTGAAATTCGATATAATGAAAATAAGAAAGGTTTTCCCGGTTGAGGGTTTCCGGTAAAAATCTCTGTGTACTCTGTGTATGAGTCATTGATTAATTTCTGTATTTCTTAAGAATCTATATGCATTGCTTTACTTCGCAGGTTTAAAACTTACACTCACCCTACCCTCTGACCCACCAGACATTGACCCAGTGATTTCACTTAATTCCCTCACTGACTTCTCTTCTCTCGAGACTCTCAAATTATTTGGTTACATCAAAAATAGGAAAGTCATCATCGTTGTGGAAAATGGTATCACCCATAACTTTATTCATTGCCTCATTTCCCAACAAGTAAATTGTCACATCTGTGCCATCAATAATTATCAAATCATGATTTCCAATGGAGGTTCCATGAAATGTGGGGGACGTTGTGAAAAAGTGACTCCAAATGGTCAGTATCAACTGAAATCCCATTTGTTTTCTATAGACATGAGTGGTTGTGATATTGTTCTTGGTTCCAAATGGTTATGCACTCTAGGCCCCATTCTCATGGATTTTAAGGACTTAACCATGCAATTCCTACATGAGGGACAACAATATAGGTTCCAAGGCATCACCACAAGTTCCCCTGAGATCATGAATTCCCATTGCATGAAAAATCTCCTAAAAAAAGGTCATTCGGGAATTATAGCCCAAAACCACTCCATTCATGTTGTTGAGACATCTTCTGTGCATATCAACCTCCAATCTATCCTCTCCCACCACCATGTTTTTTTTACCACCCACCAAGAACTTCCCCGTTCTTGTGGAGTCCATGATCATTCCATCCCTCTCACCCCAGGCAGTCTTCCTCGCAATGTTTGGCCTTATCATCATCCATTTTCCTAGAGGAATGAAATTGAGAAAAAATTTCATGAATTACTCGAATCTAATGTTATCCTTCTTAGTACTAGCCCTTATTCTTCCCTTGTGGTCATGGTACTCAAGAAAGAAGGTACGTGTTGCATGTGTCCTGATTTATACACCCTCAACAAACTCACAATCAAAGACAAATCCCCCATTCCTATCATTGACGACCTCTTGGATGAATTGAGTGGTGCTCAATACTTCACCAAATTGGATCAATGTTCTGGCTACCACCAAATCCATATGAAAGAAGAATACATTCTGAAGACTACATTTCACACTCATGAGGGTCATTATGAATTCTTGGTAATTCCCTTTGGATTGTGTAATGCTCCTTCCACTTTCCAAAGTCTTATGAATCATGTCTTTCATCCTATTATCCATCATTTTGTCTTAGTTTTCTTTGAAGATATTCTCATCTATAGTAAAACTTGGCCATCCCATCTCCCCCATGTAAATCAAGTTCTCCAATATCCACTCTCCAAACATCAACTTTTCCTCAAACAATCTAAATGTGCCTTTGGTGCCTCAGAAGTGGAATACTTGGGTCATATTTTTGGAAAGGATGGTGTCCACATGGATCCTAAGAAAATTGAATCTATGAAAGATTTACCTCACCCTAAAAATCTTAAGAGCTTGCGTGGTTTTTGGGGTTTAACGAGATATTGTAGGAAGTTTTCTCAGAATTATGGAAAGATTGCAGCTACTCTCACTTCCATCCTTAAAAATAATTTTTTCACTTGGACTTCAATTGTGGATCATGCCTTCCAAGACTTAAAAGATGTTATGTGCTCGACCCCTGTCCTAGCCCTCCTAGAATTCACAAAGACATTTTTATTGGAATGCGATGCTTCCGGGAAAGTAATTGGAGCCATCCTCATGCAAGATGGCAGACCCTTGGACTCCACTATTAAACAACTTTCAGAGCGACAATTGGGCCAATCCATTTATGAAAAAGAAATGTTATCTATTTTGCATGATGTGGATCTCTGGCATCCTTATTTATTTGGTCAACGATTCCAAATCAAAATTGATCATCAGAGTCTCAAGTATTTCCTAGAACAACGAATTTCATCCCCGACGCAACAAAAATGGGTGACCAAGATATTTGGATATGATTATGAGATCATTTACAAGAATGATAAGGAAAATGTAGTGTCTGATGTTCTTTCCTAGAAATATGAAGAAGACGGGTCCCTTTTCTCCCTCTCCTTCATTGTACCATATTATCTACAAGTTGTTCATCAAGAATGGTTGTAAGACCCCAAAATTTCTAGCCTGCACCACCAATTGCAACAAAATTCCTCAGTTTCTCCAGGGTACTCTTGGCATAATGAAGAGCTTCGCTACAAAGGTCGTTTGTATTTATGCAATAAATACCAACTTGAATCCACAGTGCTTTATGAACTTCATTCCTCACTCGTAGCTGGGAATTAAGGGTTTACCAAAACCTATGAAGAGTTAGATGTTCTTTTTTATGGGAAGGTATGAAATAGGATGTATGCACCTTTGTGTTTGAATGTGAGGTATGTCAACGCAACAAGGGAGAAACTGTCAAAGCTCCAGGAACACTCCAACCACTTTTGATTCCCCTTGCCATTTGGTGAGATATTTCTATGGATTTCATTATGGGATTACCTAAATCGGGCAATAATTCAGTCATCATTATGGTAGTATATCATCTCTGCAAATATGCTCATTTTTTTTCTCTTAAACACCCATTCATAGCTACCACAATGGCCCAAATATTCATGAATAATATCTTCAAGCTTCATGGCATGCCTAATTCTATTGTCTCTGACAAAGACCCCACTTTCACTAGCAATTTTTGGAAAGAATTATTCAAGCTAAAGGGAATCCAATTGCATCTCAACACTTCCTATCACCCCTAGACAGATGGCTAGACTAAAGTTGTCAACAAGTGTTTGGAAACATTTTTTAGGTGTTTTGCATCTGAGAAAAAAAATTGGTGGGCTCAATGGTTACCCCTAGATGAATGGTGGTACAACACATATTACCATACATCTACCTGGATGACTCCTTTTGAATCATTCTATGGAAAAAATCCCCCATCAGTTCTCTCATATATTCCAGGGGTCTCGAAGGTTCAGGAGGTTGACAAAAATATTAAAATCCGCAAGGCTATTCTTCATTCCCTCAAAGACAATTTGGTCATGGCTTAGAATCACATGAAGAAATAAGCCGATCAAGGTCATTCTAAACACCATTTTGTTGAAGGGGACCAGGTATTTCTTCGACTACAAACTTATAAGAAGACTTCAGTCAAATATAAACACTGTAAGAAAATTGAACCCGAATTTTATGGTCCTTATACAGTGCTCAAGCATGTGGGATCAATGGTCTATCAATTAGATCTACCCAGTTAGTTGAATCGTCATCCTATTTTTCATGTTTCCTGGTTAAAGAAGGTGATTGGTGTTAGAAAAACAGTACCACGGAGCAATAAAATAAAACAAATGTGGAAACAAAACATAGAAGATACACAATACAAGAGAGACACAAATTTACGTGGTTCACCCAGTGTGGGCTACGTCCACCAGAGAAATTGCCAGGTCCTTCCTTTATTATTATCCAGCAAATGAAGGGATACAACCTATAACAAAACTCATTGTAACTTCCTCTTCTTTCTCTCACAGTCTCCTGTCTCAGAATACAATACTCGCCATAATGCATATCCGCAATACATTTCCCTCATAATAGAGGGTTGCCTTCTAGGGAAAAAAACCCTAACATAATTTCTACCATTAGAACTGCGACCTTATAATGAATGGTCCATATTTACAATGAAATTACAATATACATTTAGAAGGCAATATTTCCTTCAGGGGCTTCGCTCCCAAACCCCCCAGCTGAGGGGATAGACCCCCTGGACCCCACAGAGGGGGTACCCCCCCTCTGCACTCCCCCGCGTTGAAGAGTGTACATACTTATGGGGTGTAAAGTCTTCATGGGGCATAAACATGGCTGAAATCAAGGACCTCTGAATCAGGAACATAATTAGGCTCCACAACCAACATTTGGAGCTAAGTTCCAAACTCAAACTAGTATCCTTGAGTTGTATGAATAAGGTTCCATATGGTTGCAGCCACAAGAAGTCTTGGCCTAGAGAGAGCATCATATTTGTCAATGCACCATCCAATAAATTTTATTCCAATGGAAATATACACCTCCAGAAGATGCCACCTGGGAGTCGACAACTATTCTATAACAATTCCCTCATCTGAAGCCTTGAGGACAAGGTTGTTCTTCAAGGGGGAGGGCATGTTAGGGACCTAACCTCCATAACCTCTCACGTAGGTAGAATAATATAAATCCGTGTAATAAAGGATAATATTAATAAGGCCTAGCAATAATATTAACCTTCTGTGTCTAGAAGGATCTTCCTCTAGATTGTTCTTTTGGATAGATAGAGTATAAATACAAGTAGAGGTTATGAGAAATATTGTCTTGGATATTAATGTAATAGATCCCTACTCTATTGGAGGTTTCCCCCTAAAAGAGGAAAGTTAACATTGCTATCAGTAATAAAATTTCTCTTTCTGGTGTTATTTTGGTATTGTTCTAATTATATCATTGCTTCTCTGCCATTTCTAGTTAAAATATTTATGTTCTGCATGTTATTTTATATTTGGAATACTATATACCCCCTACATTCTCCAAAACTTCATCTATAAATGGGGTAGGAAAATGATCATGTAGGAAAAAATCATTCAATTTTCTCAAATCTACACAAATCCTGATCCCTCCATTCTTCTTTTCCTGCACCACCATAGGACTGATCCATTCTGACTCTTCTATCGGTTCTATAACACTAGCTTCTAGAATCTTGTTCATTTTTTTCTTCACCTTCTCTTTGTATATTGGATTCAATTTGTAAGGCCTCTGTGTGATAGGTATTACTTCTGGCTTCAAAGTTATCTTCATCTCTCCTGCTAATCCCTTCATCTCTGAAAATGTTGCTGGAAATAAGTCACTATATTCGTGTAGTAAATCTGTGATCCTTTCTACTGTCTAATTATCCCAATAGTGTCCAATACTAGCCATCTTTGGGTTTTCTGCAGTCCCAATGTTTACCTTCTTGATCTTTAATGGTGCAACAAAATATTATAAATATAGCTTGGGAACTTCTACTTCCCTTTCACCTTCCACTTCTAGAATTTGTATGTTGCGTGGATTATCTTCTACTAGATCTTCTTCTTCTACAACGTGATAACATTGTAGAAATTGTTTCACTGTCTTTTTATCCTGCTTCTAATATGTTGGGACTATTTCAAACTCTATTTCTTCAAATATCTCTTCTATGACCACTTTTAGTGTTGTATCTATCTTTGGACTGTCATGCTCAAAGGAAAATGTAACTACATTTTTTTTTTGTATCTCTTCCAATTTAGTAGTTTCTCTGTGTTTTACATGTTCTGTGTACCATTTCTTCGGAATTCCTTCTAATGTGTGAAAAAAATGGTGTGTCCATTCTTCTGGTGGTACTAATATCCATTGAATTATGCACTTCTCTACATGTTCTTGAGGTTGTCCAAATCCCTCATATTTATCATCATATTTATGTTTATGTTTTGCACCAAATCTGATGCGCAATAATCTTTTGCATTGAAACCAATTGTTGATATTTTCCTTGTGGGTACCCCACCATCTTGTAGGTGTAGATTTTAAAGAAATATCTAATGTTGGTAATCTCTTATTTTCCATTGTTCAACAACACAAGTATTCTAACAGAAGATGAACACCTTCAGTAACCACTCACATAACCAGATCAAAGATCAACACATTATTGTTTTCACATGGTAAAATCCCTATGGGGAAACATCCACGGCCCCAGTCAACACGACCACTTGGAGCATTTTATTAATGCAAAGAAAAATATTACAGAGATATTTTACAAGAGAGTTTCTCACAATCAATCATCGGAAAATGACCCTCCATGCTCTTTAAATAGAGATCATGGACCAATCAGGTGTTAAGCCATGGATCAATGGTCATTAAGATTGAGGAGAGTATGAACCGTCGAATCACTCTATGTCGGGAACATATCATGACTGTCAGATTCCCTAACTACAAATGCATACTAATGCATACTAAATAAACACACTATAAAACACAATTTTACCTAACGACACAATAGACCAAGTAGATCTTAACTAACTCCTAAGTGTCTAAATATACTAACATCCATAACCTCTACCTCATACTTCATTAAAGAGTCTTCTAAACCATTCAAACCATAAAAAGTAGGAGGTTCTCTTACCTTTGTACCAACCCATCTCAATGTGTGTGTCATTTTGGTACACCTCCTCGAAGATAATTCATGTAGTCGTTGTTGCCATTTTTCTAGTCCCGTTTCAGAGTCTAAAGAAAAAGAACTAATACGCCTCCAACTTAGCATACCATTTGCAATTGGGTTGATATAATACTCTTCACATGCGGTAGTTCTATATAGTTGATTCACATCTTCTGTAAGAATATTATCTATCATAGGTTCCACATACCTTCCTCTTTCTAAGGGATCTAATGGAACAATAAATCTATATTCTATAGACTCAAATATCATCTTCCTTGTCTTAAAATTGATAATAGCCTCGTTATCAAAGGCCCAATATAAACCCAACAATGATGGATATGGCGAAGTATTGTCCACTATGTCAATGAATGCAAAGTCATCCATGGTGCAAAAACCATATAGATCTAATGTGATCCCCTTCAACCTCCCAATCGATGCCACTCTATGTTGATTTTCCAACTTCATCTGAATAAGTGAATACCCCAATTGTGGTTCTCCCATAGCTTCCCAAGTCTTCATTGGTAGAACATTGACTTCATATCCCAAGTCTAGTATAATATCCCCCATATTGAAATATCATATATTAGCATTCAATATGAATTCCCTACTGGTTCTTCTCTTCTTACAGACCCGATTTACTCTTTTTACCCCTTCTTCCCCAGGATTACACTTTTCTAACAAATTATGCAGTACTTGTAAGGAATTTTTAGCACTTAATAATTTGACAGAAGATCCCAAAATGTTTCTTAGGTTACTTACTTGTTATGAAGACTACTCTTGATTGTTATGATCAAATAATGAATGCATGCCATAGATTGGTATCATCTACTGGCTTCATTCCCGAAGTGGACGCAATGTTTTCCTTCAAGATCTCCTGTCTAGCTTCCTTGAATATCCCTTTCTCTTTGCTCACATCAAAATTGTGTTCAGACGATGTATTCTTCCTAACCCATTGGTATTGATCCTTCTTGGTTGCATATTCTCCTATATTAGCTCCACCTCTAGTCACTATGTTAATCTTCATCCCATATTCTTCTCTATTTTCCACCCTAATCCATTAAACGTTTTGATTAGTCTGGTTCCTCTTGTCTTGTATTTTTATCAAAAGTGTAGGACAATATTATGTTTCATGGTCTATTGTGCGAAAATACATAGATGTCGCAGGTGTTTGTGGGAATTCTCTTGCATAGTGCCCAGGTTTCTGACAGTTATGACAGACTACTAGTCCTCAACCTCCTCCAAAGCCTCTACCTCCATGACCTCCTCCTCTGTTTCCCTGATTATCTCTGTACAATGTGTTATACTGCGATCCTTGGTTGTACTATCAGTGGATGTTATTGTACTATGCTGGTGTTGTGCACTGCTGTGCATGATTATAATGGTGTTTCCCTTGAAAATATTGCACATTATACTATGGTTGTGCTACAAAATGTTGCACAGGATTATATTGTGGTTGTTGCGCATTGTTATACTGCGACTGTTGTACAGGTTGTCCTATTACATGCTCATCCTGCACCCTGTATGTATCTGTGATCCTTTATTTTATCAACTCCAATGATCCAGATGGATTTTGGTGGCCTCACACCTATTCCAACTGGATTGTTTTGGCAGTTTTCTGATTTGGCAGTTTTTTCCTAGTTTTCGAGTCCCTAACTTCGAGGACCGTTTTGAGGCCCTAAACAACTTTTTTAGGTATCACCATTGGTAGACTATAAATTGAGTCAGAGTCTAATGGAAACATGTGTATTACTCGGATATACCTTTCCAACGAGCTATCGTGCGCCTAAAACGAATATCATAAGCAAAAGTTACAACCCCGGGAAGTTGATGTACCAACTTACCCAAACGGGGCCCACATGACTTTTGGCACTTCATATCCTAGGGTCAGGTTTTTGTATGTATAGGATTTTTGACATTCATTTTTATTGTAAAGAGGCCTTCAAAGCCCCATTGTAATCAGCTTCTTGTGAATGAGCACAGTCATCACATCTCTTCTCATAGATAAGCTGCCACCTTTCTAGCAAGCTTGTTTTCGACTGCATTTTATAGTTTCAGCTTATTTCCTTATTGAATAGAAACCAATTTTACGGTATATCTGTTATTTTTTGTTAATCATATTTTGATAATAATATGCATTCATTTCGTTCTACTCATAAAGCCTGGATTAGTGGTATCAGAGCGGTCTTCTCCTTTTTGTTCTTAATGCATGTCACCAATGAAGTCAGGATACAAAGAATTGGGTCTTGAGCTTTGTTACACATAAACATGTGTTCAGGTTACCATTTTAATCTTTTTCCTGATAAAATAAACCTCTTTCCACCCTTGCAAGATGCATTTTTGGAAGGCCGTCGTGGGTTACTCCCTTTACACAGTGCGAAAATCCCTGATTTCCGCATGTTGCACTATATCCAGCCCATGGTATTTCTACAGGTTGCTATATAAGAAGGTCATGACGACGCTTTAAAACTAAAAGAGGAAAGAAGTTCTAGATGCTTCTAGAAGTGGAATCTTCTGGAAATATGAGGTGGCATCTATATGGTTACAATCCTACTGACTTCTCTATTTTGATGGGATCATCCTCATCTCCTTAACCACTTCATCTTCTCCTATATAATGATAGGATTCTCATGGAAAAGGTTAGAGTTACAAGCATAAAGAAGCATAGAGATTGAAGAAAGAATAGGTTGAAGACTATGTGAAGAATCCTATTTCAAGTGATGCGTGAGGTCTCCATTCATTCATCAATCTTTTGTGAAGATTCTTCATACAAATGTCAGAACAGATGTATGTGTGTGTCAGAACAAAGGGCCATTGAAAGGGAACTTGCGAAATCAAGGCGATTCAGTTGTATCTTCTACCTTTCATTAATATAATATGGTGGCACGTCTCTTTCCCATAAAATGATTGATATTTTATTACATGACTCCTTGATCACATGTTTAGGTTGCCATTGAATTTCACTATTGCTTCTTTCACATTGGTTGATTTCTACTATTGCAGATCTGATCTCATAGGAACATCAGAGTAAGGTAGGATCAACAAAGACATAAGGAAGTGATTCATAAAGCATGCTATCTATTCCTTCTTTGGTAGTTAAAATCAATGATTGAAACCTAGGGAAAGCATCGTGTTCTGTCTTGTTTTATTCTAGATCCAGGTGGATCTCGGGGGATTAGTTCATGTCCGCATCTATTTATCCATTAACAAAATTGGCGACTCCACTAGGGAAATACAACTTGATTGTGGTTTTTTTTTGGCCATTTTCTCATAGCCTATCTTTTGCATTCTGTTTCAGTCTCTGAGTCTGTGGGAGATCCAATTAGACTCACTGGATTTAAAATTTTCCTGAGACCCTTAGTCCTTTTTGAAAATTTTTCTATTTTGTGAAAGAGTTTTGCACTACACCTTATAGGTAGATCACGAAAACCTTCTATTTCCAAACCCTAGTGGTTTGTTTCGGTGCGGGATTTCTGTGACCTGCATTATTATTGGCCTACGGAAACCACTCATTTTTGCACTGCGTTATACTTCCTGCCGACGATGGCGATTGATTTTTTTTTGGAATGGGTTTTCACCTCTACTATTGCCCAGTTTTTGCTTTAGTCAGTTGGGAAAGGGTTTTTAATACCAGTTCTTGAATGCTTCTGATTGTTTCAACTTGATCTCGATTGATTTCAGAGATCAAACACCTCTCTTTGATCTTTTTTCGATTTTTGTTTTTTATTCTTATCGAAAAGGATATAATTTTCGGACTTGCGTCTGAGTGCTTGATCGATTAAACGTCTTCATTTGGAGTTGGAATTATAGGTTGGTTACACCTTCTGTATTGTTTAATGATCATAAAACCATTTTCTTGTTTACATTTGAAGAAACTTTTTCTTTTCGTTTTGTGTTTTTATCTTCATTGAAAGATTGATTTGGGTGCTTGTCGAGTGTTTTATTTTCATTGATTGCTCATCCTTTCTTAGTTCTGTCTCTGTTTGGTTTTTTGAAAGGAAAAAATTAAAGTCTTTTAAGTCTTTTAAGAGATTATTTATGCAGAAAATATTGGCAATTAAAGATTTTGAAAAAAAAAGAACAAATAGTGAAATTATGTCATTTATGATTGTTTTCTACTGCATTCAAAAAGAAGAGAATTGTACATCGTAGTTCGCATTGTTCCATAAAATTTATGTCTCCCTACTATAGATAGAATTCATCAAACGAAAGTTTGCATCATTCATTTCTATTTACACATTTTTTGGGTCAAAGTCTCACATAACATTGGTTTCATTCCCATCTCCCTCTTGAGTAACAACAACCTTTAATAACATTGAGAAACTCTAAAATTCAACTAGTAACTTTTTCTAGGGATCTTTTACACCAACATTAGCTAGGCTAGAGCTTTGGAATAGGCAATGAGATACACTCTCCAAAGTACAAAACACACAATAGTATCTTGTGATAGGGAGTGTCCAAATCCATTTACAACATTTTGTCCTAGGACGCCCTTCTCACACAAGGGTCAAACCCGACGTTGCATTGAGATTGGCAGAGTCACTCACCTTGCTTTGTTGGTCTTAGTGTAGCAATTTCACATATTATCGGGGTCGCTTGAAGGTATACCCACAATGATGAGTGGAAGGCTCTCAAGTTGATTTCAGGCTCGATACCCTGCCCTTGTGTGTGGATTGGACTGTCGAATTTTCCCCCAGGCATCATTGTTGTTCTTGGTAACTATAGTAGCCTATGTTCTTAGGGTCTTACACCAGGTGACTGTGGAGGGGAAAGTATCCATGGTACCTGGAATTGACGTTGGCTAGAATCACTCGAGCTCCTTGGAGGGTATACCCACAATTATGTGTGGGAGCTTGCACTAGGGTATAAGTCCATTAAGTAGGTCGTCAACGTAACTTTTCCACCCTTTCCCAACCCCTTCTTGTCTCGACATCACGACATTGGATTTCATCACCAACTAGTGACTTCGGAATAGGAAGGTCTTGTTTTCTTGGTTTTGATTCCTAGATTTTACTAGGACATGTTGTTTGTTTATGTAGTTGGCCATAGATTTCTTCCGTAGATTTTTTGGTTCCGCCAGGATATACCCTCCCCTTCGTTCACGCAAGCTACAGGGACTTCCACCGAAAAACATGGAAGATTCTACCCCTATACCTCCTCACACATTAGAGGGTTCTCCTCAATAGAGTGAAGTCCAGGATACCAACGTAACACAAGAGGAAGGTTCAACCTCTTTGGAAAGTTTCCAAATTATTTCTGATTCTATGGAAGCTTTCCGCATCCCTCCTAGATATGAAAGACATTTTCTCAGGATGAATTCTATCGGGGAACTTGTTGTTGTTTATTCTAGAACTCTAACCGGACCTTTTGGAGTCGACGGTCCTTTCTAGACTACTGACATAGTTAGAATCCCACCTCGTATAGTCTGATACCTTTATGGTTCAGGGGCAAGAGAAGATATACCCGCTATTCCTAAGCTACCCAAGACATCTGTCATCCTCACAATCTCCCTAGGTCATTTTTCCAGTACAACTGCCTACCTCTTTGTTGGCTCCAAAGCCCAGTCAGTTATCCCTCATTCAACCGTCCCTTTTCAAATGGCCCACTCTACAATTCTTCCTCATGCTATGACTATTCCTTCTGGGAATATAGTGGTTAACCATGCTCCCAGTGGTACACCACATCCCTCTAGACCTACCCCTTCTCTTCCTCTTGGGTATCACACTTTGAATTCTTTCATTGCCATCCATGCCCAAATTCCATCTGGAGTACCACTTAGGCATAATACCTCTACTGGTTATGTTCCCACACCTTTCCAAGTCCTCTCCATAGGGTCTTATCCACCTCTTCATGGTAGATCTAGCCCTAGTGGATCCAATCCAATTGGTAGCGCTCATCATCTATTCACTTCCAGTTACCATATTCCCACTGGGAGGCAATCTTATGCCGAGGGGAAACCTCACTCCAGGGGTCATGCTTCAATTGGGAAACCTCATCCTTATGGAGGACATCCTCAGGTTGGAACTTATAATTCACAATCTGGACTGAACACATCAAACTTGTTAGCTCACCTTTGGAACCTTCAAGCTAACCTACAACCCTCTAGGGGAAACCTTCTCAAACCAGCGTTTTGGTACCCCTGAACCATGGTCAACCATATCCAGGTTCTTTGAATCCCACTTGGGGCATGAATGTTCAGTCCAATACTCCTTTCAAAGGGAACATCCCTAACCAACCCAACCCCACTTTCTACATGCCTCCACACCCACAACCGAATCTGCCCAGATCTTCTCATTATATGCAAACTTCTTACGGTCCTACTGGTATACAGATGGGAATTCCTCCCCAAAGTCACCAGTACCCTCATGTGAATAGACATTTACCCTTTTTGGCCACTTTGGACCTCCCCAATCTGTCTAGAATTTTGAATGACCCTATCCGTCACCCTCCTCATTGCATTGTCATGCCAGCCAAAATCCCATCCGACATTCCTAAGTTTAATGGTAAGCTAGGAGAGGACCCAAACAATCATGTAATGAATTTCCACCTTTGGTGTTCATCCAACTCTTTTATGGATGAATCCATTCGATTACATCTTTTTCAGTGAACTCTCAGGGGTTCAACTGTGAAGTGGTATATAGAATTTCCATGAGGTTTCTTCACCGATTTCAATACCATAGCTATGGATTTCCTCACTCACTACCAGTTTCCAATCCATTATGAAACGAGAATCAAGATTTTGATTTCTTTCAAGAAAAGTAAATTCACTCATATCTCTGATCACATTCATGAGTGGAGATGAAGACGACATCTAATCAAAATCGATCTTCTCGATCAGTTATTGGAAGAATGGTTCACAAAATCCTTTGTGAATGACATATATAAAGACATTGCTATGGGTGCAGTAATCACAAAAGAAGAGGTGATCAGTTGTGCCCAGTATCTCTATCTCGTTTATTCACAGACGGGTACTCTTTATGATCTTCTTCCTGATGCACCTCGTCCTTCTACCATGACCACCTCAATGACCCCAACAACTTCTCATGTTGCTGATGGTGTGATAGGTACTTTCCATTCTCAACCTCAATCTGCACAGACCTCTCACACCACACACAAATCCCATGCTTCTAATGTTCAAACTGCTCCAATTCCCACCCCTCCCATAGGTAAAACTTCAGAAGTGAACGTCATTCAATCGAATCCTGCCGATAAGAATAAATATAAAAAAGGGAAGGGTAGGAATAAGGAGGATAAGAATAACAACCCGCAATCTGATAAGACCAAGAAAAAACCTATTGAAGATAAGGATAAACACAAACCTCGCTATCCTTTCCTTATCTGTGGTGATGATCACTACACGAAGGATTGTCCAAGATGTGTTGAGGTCACGAAGTTCCTCCAAGGGACCCCAAAACCTCCTACCCCTGTCGTCTTGTCTCAACCCTTCCCTTATCAACAACAAGCTCAATTGGTCTTTCATGATCAACCTTCTTCCTCCACCACCTCCTATGTACTTATGTGTAACGATGATTCAAAGAAGAATGAAATCACACTTACCACTTGTGCCAAAGATTTCCCTTCCTCCAAGTAGAAATTTGATGATATACCACCTTCGTTGGTTAAAAAATCTCCCTCGGATCCACCTTACAATAGTCCTCTTCATCTCAAATCACCAAACCCCGATACAGTCCTTTGCCCTCCTCCCAAGGGCATTGTTCGAAAGTATGCTTTCAATCCTCATGCGTGTGTTGCCCAGAACTACAGTATAGTAGAAGATCCGACACAAGCACCGTCTACAATGTCAACCCTCGAATTCCTTCAGAGTTGTCCTACAAAAAGGAAGGCACTGTTGAAATCTATCACTGGAATCAACCCTACGGATACAAATTTAATAATCTTTGACTTGGAAGATCACATTCCAAAGTTACCCCCTCAGATCGCATTTTAAATACAAGTTGTTGTCTCTGACAAGAACATTTGCAGAACAGTTATTGATGAGGGTGCCTCGACGTGTGTCATGTCTATTGCTTGTTGGAAAGCCATCGACTCTCCTCCCTTAACTGAATCACACAACACACTCAAGGCCTTTAATGGCTCTGGATTTAATCCCTACGGTGTCCTCCCTTAGTTTCCTATTACGTTAGAAGGAAAAATGGTCAATGTTGAATTTGAGGTCTTTGACACACCTCTTGATTACAACCTTCTACTTGGTCATAGCTGGATCGATTCTATGCGTGTAGTCATGTCTACTCTTTTCCAGATCATGTGTTTTCCGCATCAAGGCAAAGTAGTTACAATGGGCCAACTAGACTTCTTCAACTTTGACACACGTACCAACAACGTACCTTTCATAGCTAAGACACCCCCCAGGTACGAGAATGTCGGCGTGGGTCTACTAAAAGATTCCACTCTAATGGGTACTTTCTCAATCCCACCACCCAATGTTCCACCTCCTTTGGTTGCCTCGATTAACATGATATCCACCTCCATCCGCGAAACTCCTGTGTCTTCTCAACCATGGATAGTACCCACCCTCGGTGATTATCTTCGCTATGGCGACCAGAGTCCTTTAATCCCGTTTGAATCTACCTACCACGCCATTAAATCGGCCTACCCTTCCACTCCCTCTCTCGGTGATTCATCTCCTAATCCATTCCACATTATTTTTCCCATGGATGAGATGATTATGTCAGTTTTGTCGATGGAAGATACCCCTTGAGACGATGGACATCATTGTTCCATTCTCTTCCTGGAACCACACACACTTAGGATTTATTGTGTCACGTCAATGGATCAGATTAGATCCTTTGAAGTTTGAGGCCATTCTCAATCTCCCTCCTTCTTCACTTCACCAACTACAAATTTTGCAAGGGAAGGAAAACTTTCTATGTCATTTTATCCCAAACTACACTGAGTTAACAATCGAATTTACTCGACTATTAAAGAAAGGCTCTGAATTTGTATGGGGCACCACTACCAACAAATCCTTCGACTCTTTGAAATTGAATTTAACCCATACCCCACTACTTTTACCGCCCGATTATAGTCGAGATTATTTCCTTTATCTTGTTGCTTCGGATTCGACCATCACCATGGTCATGGTCCAAGAGGATGATTCTCATGATGAACATTTTATTTATTATTTGAGTTGGAGTCTCATGAATACCGAAGCCAATTATTTAAATGTTGAAAAACTGGCCTTGGCAGTTGTTCAAGTTGTCCAATGTTTCTGGCACTATAACCTTCTATGCAAGACCACTGTGATTTCCAATTGCAACCCTATGCAACACATACTTACAACCTATCACTGCATAAGCACTTGTATTTTTACTATATCATACTCTTGTGTGTTACTTTAGTGTGTTTCTGCTATTTGAATTTTACCCCTGACTACTTACCCTGCATTGTGTTTGGTCTCCAGATGTCGGTGTTTTCACTACCTTACATTGGCTTCACCAATGGTGCTAGTTGTAGTACCTGGAATTTAGCTTATGCTGCTTGGGAAATCTATGCACCCTCAAACGAACTTATTTTTCTACAAGGTGTTTGTCTCAGTCGAGCGACCAATAATATCATAGAGTATAGTGTGGTCATAGAATTATTGAATAGTGTTGTTTCGCTTGGGATTTGTTTCTTCATTATACAACTTTATTTGTAGCTAGTAGTACTACAGTTAAACAATGTCTATAATATCCAAAGCGCTACTCTATTACATGTATATTTACGAGTCCGCCTCTTGGAACGCCATTTCGATTATACTGAATATCAACACATTCCTAGATGTCTAAATACATTAACTCATGCTCTAGCTAATTATGTATTAGACATACATTTTAGACATTTGTAATTCCAATCACATTTCACATATTGTACAAAAAGAAGAGTAAATCGGTAAAAGCCTCATGCATATATATAATGATATAATGTTTACAAAAAGAGTTTTCATTCGAAGATCGAAATATCAAAATATAGAGCCCATGGCCCCTACAAAATGGCATCATGGATGCCTCTCCCAATAGCATACTACTTCTCTTGCTACCCTATGTAGTAACCAACTAAGTGAGTTGGATACACCTACAGTATGGCGTTGATAACGCCTCGGGATCTCCTCGATGGATATATCAGGGATGTTTGTCGTCAAGCCTTCTAGGTTCTGCTCTATTGCATCATAATCCTTGGCATCCCATCCAGCTAATACATTTTCCTCTCCTTGCCTTTGAATAGGAGAAGAGACCGGGGGTTGATGTGGCCCTACATCTGCATGATCGAAAATTTTCGATTAGTCTTTTGATCGGAAACACAAAAGCGTTAAATATTTTAAAACTCATAAAAACATTATAACAAAAAAAAAATGTCTTTCTCACCTAGATCTCCCCACTGATATCCCTCAGGGAGAACCAATTCTGGATCACCCCGAAAGTCTAGACTGACATAAGTGTAATCATCAATCATCAGGATTTGCAGTCCCAACCATTTGAAGAATGCATCGTCATACTTCACAATCCGGCCCGCCACATGTCGTGTCATCAGGTCACACCATGTTTTCATTCGTGGGTCTCTTGGGGTTGGCATTCCCCATTCCACCTATAGGCGTAGGTGTGGAACTCTTTCTAGGAAGAAAGATACTAAAATGGACCCATAACCGAACTATTTTAGGTCCCCATTCTTGCTTTTCGGGAGTTGGGTTTTCATGCTGTGTAATACACTGTCACACCAATTGAATACTAGAGGCCCCAAGCATTCAATAGTATATTGAAAGTAAATTTGGAGTGACATATGTGGCAAAGCACTTCCTACCATTCGTGAAATAGTAAAAAGGATATCTCTGAGGGTCAAATCTCTCACACCTCGGATTGTTACTTTTCCTTTACATCTTTCGGCATCAGGTTCACAATGCCGACGAATGTACTCACTCATGGGAAATCCACCACCTCGACCACCTGTCAGAGTCACGCATGCCCCATGATGTAACAACCCTGTTAAGAAATAAATATCATCAATATCCAAAGAGAGGACAGGAACACTATGTGGAACACTTGTTGTTCTGAATCCAAGGTATGAACCAGATATTCTAGTAATCTCCGTTGGGCTCTCATGCCATGAACTTTGAAGAATTTTAATAGACCATATTTTCGAAGGGAATTCACGGTCCCCAGATCATTTAAATCCATGATATTATCTTCTTCGTGCTCACGCTCTCTCCATTCCAACATATTTTCAAGCAAACACCCGCATCGGAAACAGAGAAGATCTTTAGCACACTTTAACATTTTTTGGGATTTTTGTTGAGACAACATTCACGTTTCATTTTAGTTTTCAGTCCGCTGCGATCAAACTTCAAGTACAGTGTGGAATTTCTGCGAGAGTGACTTAACACACCTATGAAAATCGTTGATTTCTGCATGGCCCGTTATAGGCCACTCGCGGCGGCCCCAGCGCACGACTAGCAGTCCCAAATCATAAAAAAATATTGATTTTTTACCATCAAAAACAAAAATTAATCCATTGAAAAGATATAATATGAGATTCTTACCTCTTTTACGCAATCCATTTTTTGAAAGATCCCATGTGGCCTTCGCAATCCATCGCCGAAGTTGAGGTAAAAAATAAGGGTTTTTGGTAAGTTTTTGACCAAGTGCAAATAAAATGGTGAAAAAGACTTTTTGCTTCTATTTATTACTTTTTTATCATTTTTCCTAATATTTTGTTTTATATAAATACATTTTAGTCAAAAACCCATTAACTCTAAAGGTCTTGTAATTGTTTTGTTCCTTGCAAGAAAAAATTAGAAACTTGGACAGTGAAGTATAGATGTTCTTTTTATATTTGTTTGGGTTGCATGTACAATTACTTCTTAGGGTTCTTCAAAAAAACGTCGAGCATAGTATTTTTTCATTCTCGGGCTCGAAAATCAATGAGAACGTAATTGAGCATACTTTTGTTGTCTTTTTGTACTCGCTATGGTAACACAAAAACAATGAAACCTATGGAGAACTCTTTAAGCTCTTTTCATGCTCCCTAAAAATGAAAAGATTGTCGAGTGACCTTGTTCTTTTCACAGTCATAAAAGTATTTGAAGAAAACGTTTGATGGGTGATAGTTTATCACTTTTTCAGTCCCGTCGAACTATTTTATGAAAAAGGAACTAAGAGAGTTCTCTTTTAAGTATTTTTCCAGACTCTATAAACATGAAAAACCTTAGAGTTTTCTATCTTTGGACTCATTAAACAAACATCGACAGACCCATATGGGACTGAACCACTCCTTCTTAGTGTTCATTAAATATACTCTGAGGGACTCGTCCGAAGGATGAGCTTAAATTGACAAGCATATGTTATCCTCCTCAAGATTGTGTAAAAATAAAGAGATACTCGCCAGAAATAGTGGGGGGAAATTTGGGAAAGGAATGTGTCTTTGTATCTGTATTATTGGCAGTAAGCGTCGCTCCTGAACATGACACCCCTCTTCTCCATTTGAATATGGGTTGGGTAATTCATTTGTCTCTTATGCAACTTCACATCTTGGGTCATCTTTGATTCAATACTGCCAAGATCATTGTCATGTCATTCATATGTTCAAGAGAAGTTCAACTGAAACCTTATATCAAGTCGGTCATCTGTAATTGTCCATTTTTACCATGTCAACCTTCCCTGTGTTAGTCCCAAGTCACATATGTATTTTTCTCTACCATAAATCTATTACTTATTTCGCGTCATTGATGGGGGATACATCAAGGCCCTCCTGTGACGAGTCTTTTCATGTTGACTTCAACTCATTATCCAGGAAAAATCCTTAGAAATTATTTAGTACCTTAGAGACTGCATGCCTCAATGGAATATTTCTTCGCTCTCGACAGTGGATCCACATCATTGATCCCGGATAGAGAGATTCTGTCAAGTTTTCGACTTCAACTCATTTATTCACACTTGTTAGATTGTATTGGAGTATCTTGGGAGTCATTGGCATCAATGGTGATTTCCCTCACACTTGTTAACAATTTTCGTTAATGACTGGTAATCAAGTGGTTTCTATTCATGTTTGACTTCGATATTTGTAATCACGTGACTAGAATCGTACTAATGGACGATGGATTGAAGACCCTAGACTTCATCATTTTTTTGTCCAGGTTGCAATGGAGTACAATGTTCATAAAAATCATTTTTTGTGATTTGTTTTGACACATAGATCCACCTTGTATGTCTCGTGGCTATGTTCATACTTGAGTTCTCAATGCATGGATAGACAGTGTATTCTTAGTGGCTATGCAGAATCTTGTTGACATGGATCCACATTGTATAATTGGTGGCCATGACCTACATTTATGATTTCAATCATTTACAGTCTAAACATGGGAATGCCTACTTCAGACATGGTGTGATATTGTACAGATGCTTGATTTTTTGCAGGTTTCTGATTGGTGCACCCCTAGTTCTTGACACATACACACTTATTTTACAAATTATTTTGGCTTTCTCGAGTTCCAGAATCATGCTTTGGGGGGAATTTTGTTAAACATTATTTTGGTCACCCTGATGATGATTACATAAACATGTGTTTAGGTTCCCAGTGTAATCTTTTTCATGAGAAAAGAAACCTCTTTCTGTTGTGGGGTATTCTATCCTACGGACTAATAAGCTAGGGCTCTAAACTTATACGCAGATCATGACCCTTAAGATTTAACTTTTAACCTCCTACCCAAAATCTCAACCCTTTTTCAAGCAAACATGGGAAGAATCGACTCACCTTTTTAACGATGATTGAA
>SNQJ01S0109149.1:35222-58158 GCA_010110895.2 Picea sitchensis
TTTTTTGCTTTGTTAGGTACTCGCGGGTTGTTTTGGGCTAGCCCGCGGATGCCCGCGTGTAGTAAAAGGACAGAAAGCGGTTGCCCACGCCCAGTGAGAAGTTAGGGTGCAGGTTGCTTGTTTTGAGTGGTTTTTTGAGGAAATACTCAGCATGGCTTTGGCTAGGAAGAGGCATGAGTTGGCCTAATGCCAGGTAAACCTGTATGGTGCATTTTAGGGTTATAACACTTTCTACCCTTGCAAGATTCATTTTTGGAAGGCCGTCGCGGGCTACTCCCTTTACACAGTGCGAAAATCCCTGATTTCTACATGCTACACTATATCCAGCCCGTGGGATTTCCGCAGGTTGCTATATAGGCAGGTCTCAGCGGTGCTTTAAAACTAAAAGAGGAAATAAGTTCTAGCCACTTCTAGAAGTGGAATCTTCTGGAAATATGAGGTGGCGTCCATATGGTTACGATCCAACTGACTTCTATGATTTGATGGGATCATCCTCACCTCTTTAACCACTTCATCTTCTCCTATATAATGATAAGCTTCTCATGGAAAAGGTTAAAGGTACAAGCATAAAGAAGCATAGAGATTGAAGAAAGAATTGGCTGAAGACTTTGTGAAGAATCATATTTTAAGTGATGCTTGAGGTCTCCATTCATTCATCAAGATTTTGTGAGGAGTCTTCATGCAAATGTCGGAACAGATGTATGTGTGTGTCAGAACAAAGGGCCACTGAAAGGGAACTTGCAACATCAAGGCGATTTGGTTGTATCTTCTACCTTTCATTAATATAATATGGTGGCACGTCTCTTTCCCATAAAATGATTGATATTGTATTACATGACTCCTTGATCACATGTTTAGGTTGCCATTGAATTTCACTATTGTTTCTTTCACATTGGTTGATTTGTGCTATTGTAGATCTGATCTCATAGGAACATTGGAGTAAGGCAGGATCAACAAAGAAATAAGGAAGCAATTCATAAAGTATGTTATCTATTCCTTCTTTGGTAGTTAAAATCAATGATTAAAACCTAGGGAAAGCATTGTGTTCCGTCCATGGATGATTTTAGGGGCTAAATTTCGCTCATGGGCTAATTCTTCATGGTTTTCCCCCAAAACAAATTCGATATTCTAAAAATGATTCACCCAAATTCTAAAGGTTAAAATTATTTTACCTCAAAAATCGCCAAAATGTTATACAAACTATATAAAATCCTTAGAAATTTGAATATTTTTACAAAAACACTGTCAGACATTTTATAATTGGAATATGAAGGATTAGTAAGACTCGCCAAGGTTTCTACATTTTAAAATAAATTTCCATCCTTAAAATCATCCCTAGTTCCGTCTTGTTTTTTTCTAGATCCAAGTGGATCTAGGGGGATTAATTCATGTACACATCTACCAATTTACCCGTTAAAAAGATTGTTTCTCTTGAGGAAAAAATCTCTTGCACACCCAAGCGACCTCTCATGGAGGGAGAAAAAAAATATGATAAGATAGGAGATCCCTTCAAAATTTTGCTCGAGGAATCCCTCACACAACAGAGGAACGAGATGATGGATAGTTTTTCACAAATCCTTCAATGACTACCAACATGTGATGCATCTTTCTCAAACGGAGGCACCGCCCCCTTCAAGGTACAAATCAACTTTGATATTCCTATATTTGAAGTTCATATATATGCCAATGATGTAGACAAATGATTGAATTTGCTAGAAGAGTATTTCTCTGCCCATAACTTCTAGAATAGAGAAAAGATTACATTTGCACTCCTCAAAGTCATTCCCCATGTCAAATATTGGTGTGAAACTTTCTGTGAGAAAAAGGAAATAGAGGAACCCTCATTATTCACAGTCACGGTCACTTGGAAGTCCTTCAGGGATGTTATTAAGGAACAATACTACCTTGTTGGAAGTTATAATGACCTGTACACAAAAGGGACCACATTGCAGTAGGAAAGAGACCAAGCGATGCCTGAGTTCATGAATATCTTCCATACATTGTGCACCAAGATGGGTATCAAATATTTTGAGAGACAGCTGGTGCTCAAGTATCGTGGCGGTATGACTAGATACATACATGCCAAAATGGATTTTCTGGAAATATCATCCTTGGGGTTCGCCTATCGATATGTCATCAAAATTGAGCAGAAGTTCAAACAAAAGACATGATAATTTGGGCTTGGGAACCCCTCACAGAAAAATCCAAAAAAGGGCATCCCCAACCCGTAGAAAAAAGGACAGAGCAAAGAATGACTACCTCAGGACACTAGAAAGACAAAGAAAGATACCAAGAAGTGGTACGAATTTCATAATATCCCTTGGCATAACAATGTTGATTGTCTCTCAATGTAGTCATTGGTGGATGAGGTGAAAGCCTCTGAATCAGATGCAGGTTCTGACCCTGAGTCAGAACTAGAAATAGGGAGACAGAGCATTGATGTAGAACCTTGTGATACCGTTTCTATCACCAAGCTCCAGCCCAGTGAACCAGATGAGTGAGAGGAAGACGAGCACATTTTTCATTCATTGATGTGGGTGAAGGGTACCCCACTACACTTCATCATTGATAGCGGTAGCCAGAAGAAACTCATATCAGCAGGGATTGTCAAGCGACTCACCCTACCGACAACACCGCACCCATAGCCCTACACCACCAAATGGCTCCACCAAGGAAGTGACATCTGTGTTAGCCAACAATGTCTCCTGTCATATGACATCAAGCCCTTGAAATACAAGGTATTGTGTGATGTTTCCCCTATAGAATTTTGTAATGATATTTTGGGCCAACCATATTTATGGAAATTCCATGTTGTATATGAGTCTAGGCCTCGCAGTTGTATTATTACTTTGAATAAGAAATTGTAAAGGATACCCAAGGCAGTCCCACCTAGTGCTATTTCCTTGATATCTACCAAGAAATTCAGGAAGGTCATCTCTCAGATGGGAAATTTTTTCTTCTTTGTGATTCGCTCTCAGAATGAGCGAAAGATCGCAACCACATCCAGGGTCTCCATGACTGACCTCTCCACATAGTAGAATCAAGTGGATAAGGTCATGGAAGAATACTTGGATATATTCTCCTCATCTACTAAGGTACCTCTACACTGTCAGGTCAAGCACCCCATCGATCTGACCCTCGACTCACCACTGCACAATGGGACAATCTACCGCCACTCTCTATTAGAGAATGAGGAGATCAAGTGGAATATCCAAGAACTGCTCCAGAAGGGGCACATTTGTCCCATCTCATCACCTTGCGGGAGCCCAATCGTGTTGGTACAGAAGAAAGATGGAACCTAGAGACTATGCATTGATTACCGGGCCTTGAATAAAATCACTGTTATAAAACTAGTACTCGATTCCCTAAATTGACGACCTCCTTGATCAGCTCATGGGGGCCAAATACTTCTGTAAGATTTATATGAAGTCTGACTATCACCAAGTCTCAATAGAACATACATATGTATGGAAGATCGCCTTTAAGTTAAAGGAAGGTATTTTTGAATGGTTGGTCATGCCCTTTGGTTTGAAAAATACTCCAACCACTTTCATGAGGATGATGGACGATATCCTGTGACCATTCACTAATAAATTTGTAGTGGTGTATCTCGATGACATTCTCATTTACAACAATACTTGGGCAGAACACTTGTAGTATATTCAGTAGGTTCTTCATACCTTGTGGCAGCACAAGCTATACGCCAACTTGGAAAAATTCTCCTTCAGCATGGACATGGTCCATTACTTGGGCTACACCATTGATCAACATGGTGTACATGTGGATCCATACAAGATACAATTCATCCATGAATAGCCAACCCCAACCACACTCACTGAGCTTCAGATCTTCTTGGGCCTTTCCAATTTATACTACAGGTTCGTGTTGGGATTCTCCCATATTGCATGGGCCCTAATCCAAGTAACCAGGGGTGGTGGTAAGGAGAATTTTTTGTGGGGCTAATCCCAACAACAAGCGTTCGATGATTTGAAGATGTGATTGTGCTCAAACCTAGTACTTTCACTACCGGACCTGCAACAACCCTTTGAGATCGAGACAGGTGCTTCTGACTATGTTGTGGGGGTCCCTAAAAATAAGGAAGAATAAGTCCAATATAAGAAGACCTAATAGAAGCTTTCGCTTCTAGAAGGATCTTTCTCTAGATTGTTCTTTTGATAGACATATTTAGTATAAATATGAGTTGAGGGTATGAGAAGTTTTTTCTTGGATATTATTGTAATAGAGATCTGCTCTGCTAGAGGTTTCCCCCTCAAAGAAGAAAGTGAACATTGCTCTCATTAATCAAATTGTTATTTCTGGTGTTATTCTGGTATTCTTTTGGTATTATTGTGGTGTTTTTCTGGTTATATTGTTGTTTATATTCCATTTCTAGCTAATTATTTATGTTCTGCATATTATTTTATATCCGGAATATTACAAGTGGTATCAGAGCACCTTCCTCGGCAGAAAATTGTGGGTTAAATTTTTTTTCAGGGTAGAGACGTATTTCGACATCTTTACAGATATCTTTTGTTAGACGCATAAACCCACGGCCATGGATTCATACACATAGGAAGTACAAGTGATACTTAAGCACACATCTATTAGACACCCTTGTAACCCATGTTGCTACCCCTTCGAGTGGTAGTGCATCACACAACACTTGTATATAGATCGACCTAGATATCCTGAAGCCCTCCATAGATAAATCGATTGGCTTCCTGACTTCTATAGTGCCACCGAGAACAACACTCAGGAATATACTCTCTAGTACATGGGTAGTCAGGTTGTACAGCTAAGGGCATGGTCTAGACTCCTTAGTTGGTGCCCTGAGATATTGGGTCGAGTACTACTATTGGACCCCGCATGTATATCAAAGAGTCATAGCATAGGGAAAACCCTTGCTTGTAGAACCCTTGAATACCCCAACCCTTGGGAGGGAAACACAAACAAAACATACAAGATCTATTTCCACACAACTGTGTCTCCTGCATTCGGGTTGTGAAATTACTACACATTTCTTCCTGTTAAGCATTTGGAATTTCATCACTGTAGTATTCTTCAGATCGGAGTACAACTCCATAGGAGTTAAAAAAAAAAAAGTCGGGATCCTGTTGGCACCATTATTTGAGACTTATTCCGTTGGATTTCTCTTGTTTCCCTTATCACAGTCACACCTATCATTTTTCAAAAAAAAAAAAATCTCGTGGACTCGACCCCCTTCCAACACCCTTATTTCGGCCTTACCCCATTGGATTCAACTCATTTCCTTGATCATCATGATACACTTCAACCATAACCCATTTTTTGTGTGGTCCCACCCACCCATTTTCATGTTCCCTCTTCATCATGTCCCACGCCCATAGCCAATACTTGGAAGCTCACTTCAATACCTTGCACTCTAATTTCACAGAAACCCAACAAGAAGTGAGACAACTCAGTGCCAATATTTCCACCATCAATAAAAACATGCATTTCTCCATCACCACCACAATCGAGGACCTCAAACAAGAACTAAAACAAGACATTTCTACCCAACTTGAATCTCTCACTACGATGATCTATTCCAAGCTGCATATCCCTGTAGATCTTCCCTCATTTGACCCACATTTGCACATTGAAGGTGAAACTTCCTCTCATTCCCATAATTTTCAGCCCCATCATTTTCAGCATGAACTATGCCTTCCCCATGTGGATGTGAAAAAAATTGATGGCTCGGATCCCAATGGATGGGTAACTCAAATGGAACATTATTTCTCTTTGTATGGCATTACAGATGAGTTGGACAAAATCTGGTATGTTTTTCTCCATATAGATCAAGAACGTTGGCAATGGTCGCAATGGAGAAAAAATGTCTGTCAATCATATTTGGCTTGGACACATTTTATGGAAGAGATTTATGAATGCTTTGACACTGACACCAACCATTTAGGTTGTTTGACAAAGTTGAAACAATCTATCATAGTGGAAGACTTTATAGCCACTTTTGAGAGATTGGATTTTTGTACAGAGGGCATATCTAATGCTTTTTTCCGATAATTTTTTATGAGTGGCCTCAAGGATTATATTTTTTCCCATGTCCTCATGGCTCAGCCTCAGAGTTGGGTGGAAGCTACTAAAAGAGATAAGGAAGAACAATAGGTTGTCTCTTCACAAAATTGGAAACCCTCCTTTATTCCTCGCACTAAACCAGTCAATCCCACTCCTCCTTCTACTCCACTAAAGATCCAGAAATTGACCAGGGTCGAAATGGCTAAACACCAACTCAAAGGCCTTTTTTATAATTTTTATGACAAATATTTTCCTTGGCACAAGTGTAATGAACAAAATATTTTTATGGCCATATCAAAGGATGTTTCAGAAGAGGATGTTGAGGCTCCCCATGTGTCCATGTCACCTGAACCCATTGACATGAACCCTCCCTCGGACCCTCCCGAAGTAGAACCGATCATTTCCCTAAATGATCTCACTGGCTTCTCTACTCCCCAAACCCTCAAGATAATTGGTTACATTTAGCATAGGAAGGTCATCATTCTTGTTGATAGTGGAAGCACCCATAATTTTATTCATCGCCGCATTTCCCAAGAAACTAATTTCTATATATGTGCCATCAATAATTTTCAAATCATGATTTCCAATGGTGGGTCCATGAAATGTGGAGGGTGTTGTGAAAATGTGTGTCTCCAAATTGGTGAGTACCAGCTGAAATATCATATGTTTTCTATCGACATGGGCAGTTGTGACATTGTGTTGGGTGCAAAATGGCTAAGGACTTTGGGTCCCATTCTCATGGATTTTAAAGAATTAACCATAAAATTCAACCAGG
Source organism: Picea sitchensis (assembly GCA_010110895.2). Classification (NCBI taxonomy): domain Eukaryota; kingdom Viridiplantae; phylum Streptophyta; class Pinopsida; order Pinales; family Pinaceae; genus Picea; species Picea sitchensis. The sequence goes on from SNQJ01S0109149.1 coordinate 42,049, forward strand.
AGGGCCAACAATATTAGTTCCAAGGCATCACTGTCGATTCCCCAAAGATCATCAATTCCCATCGCATGGAAAATCTACTCAAAAAAATTCATTATGGAATTATTTCCCAACTCCATGCCATACAAGCCACTGAGACACCCTCTGTGTCGTAGGACCTTCAACCCATCCTTTCTAAACATCAAGTGCTTTTTTCCACTCCCCAGGGAATCCCTCCTTCCCGTGGTGTTCATGATCATTCCATTCCCCTTGTCCTAGGAATCCTTCCTCCCAATATTAGTCCCTATCGTCACCCCTTTCCTCAAAAAAATAAAATTGAGAAAATTGTTCAAGAACTACTCAATGCAAGTGTTATCCTCCCTAGTACGAACCCCTACTCTTCTCCTGTGGTCATGGTCCTTAAGAAAGAAGGATCTTTGCACATGTGTGTTGACTTCCGAACCATCAAAAAACTCACCATTAAATACAAATTTCCCATTCATGTCATTGATGACCTCTTGGATGAATTTAGTGGCACCCAATTCTCTACTAAACTTGATCTTTGTTATGGATACCACCAAATCCGTATGAACGAGGAAGACATTCCTAAGACTACATTTATAACTCATGAGGGCCGATATGAGTTTTTGGTCATGCCCTTTGGCTTGTGTAATGATCCCTTCACTTTCCAAATCCTCATGAATCATGTCTTCCATCCTTTTTTGTCATTTTGTTTTAGTTTTCTTTGATGACATGCTCAGCTATAGTAAAACCTAGACAACCCATCTTTCTCATGTGGATCGAGTTCTCCATCTACTCTCTCAGCACCAACTTTTCCTCAAACAATCTAAATGTGATTTTAGCACCTTAGAATTCAATTACTTGGGTCATCTTGTTGGCAAGGCTGGTGTCAGGGTGGATCCTAAAAAGATTGAAGCTATGCAAGATTGGCCTCACCCAAAGACTCTCAAAATCTTGCATGGATTTCTGGGTTTAATAGTTTGTTATCACAAGCTTTTTAAGAATTATGGAAAGATTGTGACACCTCTCACTTCTCTCCTTAAAAATAATTCTTTCACTTGGAATCCAACAGTTACTTAGGATTTTCAAACCTTGAAGATAGCCATGTGCACCACTCCAGTCCTGGCCCTTACTGATTTCACAAAGACCTTTGTCCTGGAATGTGATGCTTATGAGAAAGGAATTGGCTCCATTCTTATGCAAGAGGTTCAACCTTTGGCCTTTACCAACAAACAACTGTCAGAGCGAAATTTGGGAAAATAAATCTATGAAAAGAAAATGTTGGCTATTCTGCATGTTGTAGATATTTTATTCCCTTATCTATTGGGGCAATGCTTCCAAATTAAGACAGATCATCAAATCCTCAAGTATTTTATGGAACAATGCCTTTCCTGCCCAGAGCAACAAAAATGGGATGATTAAGGTCTTTGGATATGATCATGATATCATTTACAAGAAAGGAAAATACAATGTGGTTGTTGATGCACTTTCCAAAAAATATGAAGATGAAGGGTCCCTTTTTTCTCTCTCCTTCATTGTACCAGTTTGGCTCCAAGTTGTTCGCCAGGAATGGCTACATGATCCCAAAATTTCACATATGATACAACAATTGCAGACCAATTCTCCAGTCTCCCTAGGGTACTCTTAGCTCCATGATGATCTTCAATACAAAGTCCATTTGTATTTAAGTAAACAGTCAAAATTTAAATCCACGGTACTTTCTGAGCTTCATGCTACACCCACCGTTGGGCACTATGGGTTTACCAAAACCTATGACTGGGTCAAACATTCTTTTTTATGTGATGGTATGAAACAGAAAGTTCATAATTTTGTGTCTGAATGTGATGTGTGTCAATGAAACAAGGGAGAAATGTCAAATCTCTTGGCACACTACAACTGCTTCTGATTCCACTCGCTATTTGGCGGGGTATCTCTATGGATTTTATTGTAGGCTTACCTAAATCAGGAAATAAATCAATCATCATGGTGGTAGTTGATCATATTTACAAGTATGCTCATTTATGTGCTCTTCAAAACCCATTTAAAACATCCATTGTGGCTTAAATTTTCATGAATCAGGTCTTCAAGCTTCATGGCATGTTGCACTCTATTGTTTCTGATCGCGACCCAACTTTCACCAGAAATTCTTGGCAAGAACTATTCAAGATACAAGCCACCCAATTACATCTCAGTGCAAATTATCATCCCTAGACTGATGGCCAAACTAAAGTTGTCAACAAGTGTTTGGAAACAAATTTGAGGTGTTTTTCATCAAAAAGGAAAAATCAGTGGGCTCAATGGTCACCACTAGTTGAATGGTGGTACAACATTTCTTACCATAAAACTACCTGCATGACTCATTTTGAAATGGTATACGGACAAAATCCACCTTCAGTTCTCTCATATTTTCCAAGTGTCTCGAAGGTCCAAGTGATTAACCAAATGCTTACAGTTCAAGAGGCTATTCTCCATACCCTTAAAGATAATTTGGTCATGGCCTGGAATCACATAAAGAAACAAGTAGATCAAGGTCACTCTGAATGTCAACTTGCAAAATGGGATCAGTTGTTTCTTCGACTGCAAACTTACAAGAAAAATTCCTTCAAGGTTGACCATTGTCAGAAATTGGTGCCCAAATTTTATGGTCCTTATACTATTCTCAATCATGTGGGATAGGTGGCCTATCAGTTAGTTTTTCCTAATCATTCTAAGATCCATCTTGTTTTTCATGTTTCCTTCTTAAATAAAGTGATTGGAACTAAGTTCCAAACTCAAACCAACGTTCCCAAGTTGGATGAAGAAGGATCCATTTGGCTACAACCATAAGCAGTTTTTGATCAGCATGAGCATCGTCTGCGTTAGCGAACCATCAAGGAAGTGTTAGTCCAGTGGAAATATGCAACTCCAGCAGATGCCACTTGGGAACCAACTACCATTCTGCAACAATTTACTCATCTCAAGCCTTGAGGACAATCATGTTTTTACGAGGGAGGACATGTTAGGGACCTAACCCCTCACATAGGTAGAATAATATATTTCCATGTAATAAAAATCAATATTAATAAGGCCTAGCAATAAGGAAGAATAAGTCCAATGTAAGAAGACCTAATAGAAGCTTCCGCTTCTAGAAGGATCTTCCTCTGGATTGTTCTTTTGATAGACATATTTAGTATAAATAGGAGTCAAGGGTATGAGAAGTTTTGTCTTGGATATTATTGTAATAGAGCTCTACTCTGTTGGAGGTTGCTCCCTCGAAGGGGCAAGTGAACATTTCTCTTAGTAATCAAAGTGCTCATTCTGGTGTTATTCTGGCATCATTTTGGTATTATTGTGGTGCTTTTTTGGTTTTATTGTTGTTTATCTGCAATTTCTAGCTAATTATTTATGTTTTGCATACTATTTATATCTAGAATATTACACGTTCTCACTCAACACGACCACCCCGTGGCCTATCATAGTGAAACACTATCATATGTTGTCTGTAAGTACCCCACTTATGACAAATAAATGTACTTCATTGTGAAAGTCTATGGCCAATGGAGACATTACATTCTTGGGAAAGAGACAATCATCCACACTGATCATAAGCCACTGCAGTTCATGTAGACACAAGGAAATTTGCAGAATGACTACCATCAGAAGTGGTCCACATACTTGCAACAATTCCACCTCAACATCAAGTATAAAACATGAAGCACCAACCACGTCGTTGATTTCTTCAGCAAACTGCTAGTTGCAACACTCACCATGGTGCTATACTCTTGCGGCCATGAGACATATGGATGGCCCCAACTCTATGAGACAGAACCAAAATTTTCCACCACCTACCAAATGTTGGACACAAACAAAGTTGTCTCTAATTTCCATGTTTGGGATGGGCTGCTATGTCTTCTAGGCCATATATGTATTCCATCAAGTGAGAGAGAGAAGCTAATCTAGTAATCCCACTACATTTGGGTGGCATGACACTTCGGTGTTGAAAATATAGTGAAAATGTTGCAGAAACATTTCTACTGGACAAAACTTTGACAGGAGGTCAGAAAGTATATAAGGTCTTGCACTACCTAGATTATTTCCAAGCTGACCACTAAGAAATAGGGCTTGTACACCCCTCTTCCTACTCTTGACATTCCATGTTAATCCATCTCAATGGACTACATGTTTGGCCTCTCGTCCACCAAGTAGAGAAATGACTGTGTTTTTGTGTTTTTTGATCGATTTTCTAAGATGGTGATTATGGTCGCCTACAAGAAGAGCATCACAATAGAGGCCACTTCCAAGATATTATTTGAACGAGTTTGGGTACATTTTAGAATCCCACAAACCATTGTCTCATATCAGGACAGTTGATTTCTCAACACATTCTAGTCGAGCCTCTAGTCATTGTTGGACACCAAGCTCACCAAATCCATGGACTTCCACCCCCAGATAGATGGCCAAACCAAGGTCATAAATAGAATGATCGTGCATATCCTATGCATGTATAATTGCAAGAACCCTCACACATGGGATGAGATTCTTCTCTATGTCCAACATAGCTACAACCGAGACTTTCATAGCTCAATTGGACACAACCCCTTTCAAGTGGGGTTGAGATTCCAACCATTGAGTCCCATAGATGTTGCACTACCCCTTGCGGTCACATCGACTGACTCATCTCCTACTCCAACTAAAGCTAACAAAGCCACCTAGTTCATTGATTCAATCCAACACATCCACCAATAGGTTCAGGATATCCTACAGAAGTCCAATGACAAGTACAAGCAGTGCCATGAACAACATCGGGTTCCACATAAGTTTCAGGTGGGAGAAAAATTTTGGTTGCACTTGTAGAAAGAACGCCTTACAGGACCCCACCAGAAGATTCTCCCTCTCCATTATGAGTCATACACCATCACCAAGGTTGTGATTTATAATTCTTTTGAGCTCAACATTCCTCCTTTCCTTGGCCTACACCCAGTGTTCAATGTGGATCTCCTTCGCCCTTATTTCCCACCATTATTTGACACCTCGGAGGTAGAAAAACAACTGAAACCAAAAGAGACCAACCCCTAATTCATACAACAGGAATATAGTGATCATATTGTGGAAAAACAGTTCAAGGTAACTCACGAGCAAAGGATCTAACTTCATCGAGTTGTCAAAGAAGGGCAACTCTTGCACCAACGCAAATGGCTCACTTAGGGATAAATTCAGAAAACATTTCCTCATATGATGGGGGAATTCAACGAAATGGATACCATTTATTTCTAAGGGGGGAGGATTGGTCCATATAGATGTTGGTGGCCTCCCACCTATTCCAACTAGCTCATTTTGGTAGTTTTCCAATTTGGCAGTTTTTTCCTAGTTTTCGGGTCCCTAACTTTTGAGGTCGTTTTGAGGACCTAAAAAACATTTTTAGGGATCTCCAAACTAAAACTATACATGAATTCAGATTCTGATGGAAACGTGTGTATTCCTCATATATACCTTTCCAATGGGCTATCGTGCACGTAAAACGGAGATCATATGCAAAAGTTACCACCCTGAGAAGTTGATGTACTAACTTACCCAAACAGGGCCCACATGACTTTTGGGACTTCATCTCCTAGGTTTAGGTTTTTGGATGTCTAGGATTTTTGAAATTCTTGTTTATTGTAAAAAGGAATTCAAAGCCGCATTGTAATCATCTTCTTGTGAATGAGTGCAACCGTCATATCTCTTCTTAGAGATAAGTTGCCACCATTCTAGCAAGCTTGTTTTTTGTTGCATTTTACATTTTCAACTTATTTCCTTATTGAATAGAAACTAGTTTTATGTATATCTGTTATTATGTGTTAAGCATATTTTGATAATAATATGTATTCATTTCATTCTACTCATAAAATTTGGATCATCCAAGGTTCTACAGACCTTGTCTTTGTGTCCAACTAGCTTACAAAAGTTACAAAATGTGCTCTTATGTATTGTCTGATACTTATGCATAAGAGGGAAATGATAAGGATCATGCCCATGTGTTTTTAAAATCTCACACCATGGTCCTCCTAAAGCTAAAGGGTTTGGCATACCCACTCCAATATACTGAACAAATAATGGACACTCATTCTTGTGATGGCCTTATGTCCTGCACATTGTACACTATATATCTTCTCTTTTCTCCTTTCCTTTGTTCTGATTCAATTGGAATGTTATGTTATTTAGATCTTGCTTCAATTCCTCCACAGTTGGATCTATGTGGTTGTACTGGTTTCCCTCTAGATGTAAGGCTTCCTACAGAGCCTAACCCTAAATTTGGAATTTATGTTGTCTCAAAGGATACTTCAAGTGTGGCAACAAAGAATTAACAAACAAATGTATATGTTGAGTATCAGTAATAATGTACTTTAACTTACCTTTTATCCTCTTGAACTTTTGGTCCACTTCCTAGACTGATTATCCTAGTTTCTTCTTGATATCTATCATTTCATTCCTAAATTTTTCTTCTGAGCTTGCCTTTTGAAATTCATTTATTAACTGCCTCTTCACATATGTTACAGTTGTAGGCATTCTCATTGGATTATTGTTTGAGAGACCCATGTACGAGTCTAATGCGTGATCTTTGAATGTGATTTAAACCTACACAAACTTCATATCCTTGTCTGTAATCTTCTTTTATTCCCATATCTTCTCACAGATTAAAAAATGTTTCTCTCGATTATCTGACCCATCCCATCAGAACTCTGGTAACCCGTTAGTTGGATCTTTTCCTACCATTGTGAAATTTGTTGAACTACAACTTTTGCACGGTGTAGATACTTGACTGCTATTGGCTAAACTTACACTTCTGCTACTGAACCCACGTCTTGAAAAAATTCTTCTACCACTAATCACTTGTTGGTTAACTAATTTTTCTTCTTCAGTTGTCTTTGTCACACATGGGATTGTGGGTTCCACACAAATTCATATATGGAATGGAGAACCTTCTTCTGCATTGGACCTAATACCTATGGTTTTAGTCTAATATGTGGTTTGAAATATATCCTCAATATTCACCGTGGTGCAGAGATCCACTACCTCTTCCTCATCATTTTCCAAGCGCTCTCGATCGACTACTTCCCTATTCTTGTTATTCATCCTATACTAGTAGGGTCATCTGATGTGCGTCACACATGCACTCCTTATGATTTCCCTGGTCTATTCATCATCCATCATGATAGGGTCCATTGGTTTTCCTCCTTATGGATACTCTTTTTGGCACAGGGGAAAACCCAACGTTCAATGCTACAACAACGCACCAACAAAACCCTAACTACCGACCCTTTCGATAACACCTACGAATTAGATGAAGTCTCACCTGAGGTGAGGCAAGGGTGGTTGCAGGAATCTAGTGTCTGCAACCTTATATGAGACACATATCTGTGACTGTAACACCTTAATAGGGCACTTAGCAGTTATAGTTCATCAATATCCAGTCTTAGTTTAAAACACAGTTAAACCCTAATTACAGAGCATTGCAGTATTTAACCAGATCTACTATATTCAAGCACTAAGCACATCCACATAGGAAAGATCTAGTGTTCATCCATACTATTAAGAACACAACATTAACATATATATCTACCATTCATCTATATCGAAGCACTAAGAAAATTAACATATAAACAGATCAATACATCACACAAAGTAGAGAAAAACAACATGTACGTGGTTCACCCCCACCCTGGGGCTACGTCCACCAACTCCTCATCTTCAATAAGTTACATGCACAGAGCTACCAAAACCCTACTCTGCAGAGGACAGAATATTTGTGCACCTCTCTACATCCTCCTTCCCCGGGCTAGGTTACAACACTAAGCCTCTTCTCAATCTCTTACACTCACTTGCAATGAGCTCTGCAAGCCTCATATAGTATGCACAAAAGTAATCTCCACTCAACACTTAGCACTTTCGATCACATAGATCGAACTACTTCCTACATCACTCAACCTTCTATTTATACTTTACAAAATAGGCCTAAGCATGGGTAAACCCATGGGTTGACATCCCCATACCCATTACATAATATTGAATCCCAAAAAGGGCTCTAAAAGGGGTTGAGATCCCATGATCTTCTCTTCGCCTTGCGCTCTGCCTTCGAAAACCTATCAAAGTCCCAAAAATAGGTCAAACCTGACCAAGGATCCTCAAAACTTGGTCAAGGTCCAACAAACCCCCAACACTCACCTATGACTCGTACCGAGTCACTCTGATCTGGGTATCTCATTTTCAAAATCCTTAATCTTGGATCCAGCTGCTTCAACTTGTTTTTGTACCATGACATCCTATTCAGTAAAATCTTGTATGATTTCTTCGTTGATAGGTCCCTCTAGGCATTGTTTAGCTGTAGTGACGACCTGCACCAGTTCTGCTCCTTGGCCTTCGATCTTTTTGAACAGTTGGTAAGACTCATCCTGTATAGGTTGGAGCCTATGAGTCACTTCCATGAATTTTCTCTAAATGGTGTGGACCTACTATTGGGAAGTGCACAACTCTTGGGATTTCTTCATTCTTTCAAAAGATGACTGGGGATTCAACTGCACCTGTATTGTTTCTGCTTGAAGCTTCGCCTCTTGGAGCTATGAATCCAATGTCTTTAGTTTTGGATTCTTAGTGAGTCACTCATATGTTTGAGCATTGAGATCACTCAATTTATTACATTCCATGGTGATGCCCTTGATTATTTCAACTATGCTTCAGGCAGTTGCTTCTCTTTGATCCCTTACATCCTGCAGAGTGTCGGGCACTGTGCGGAGCTCTAAGTATGTTATTCATTGTTGTAGCTACTAAATAGCTTCTATGATATTCTCTACTTGATGTGTGACTCAGTTTTCTTCCTGTGGTTATAATCCTGTCACAGAGCGAAGTTCTCTATTGACTGCTTCTTTCACTTCGAGTTGCTCTACGAGCAACTCTTCCTTTTCTTGATAAATATATTCTTTCTCCTTTTCAAACTTCATCTAGAGAGAAACATTCTCCTTCTCTACAAGTCGACATTTTTCTACGAGTACTCCTTGCACTTGCTTCAAGGCCTGGGTGGATTTTTCTGTTTCTTCATGTGCTCGACAAAGGAAAGCTTCGGTTGCATATGCTAGTTAGCAGAGTTGGGATGGCTCATCTACGAACTTTGGTTCTCCCGATGTAAGGGGTGCAGTGGACACTACGTGACTGGACTGAAGGGCCTACTATACCCCTCAGAGTTCGACCTCAATTCTATTGTACATTTCCTCCTACTTGGCTTCTTGTTTCTCCATGATTTCTTGTGAGGCATCATTTAGGGCTGCTATGATGAAGTCAAAATCATTGGTAGTGAGTACAATCTACATCTTGGTCACGGTGACTCTGGATTTCTTCTAGGAAGAAGGTTTCAGGGGAGAAACCTTCCTCTTCTTTAAGGGATCGGTCTCATCTTTAGGTGGTGTTACTTATCCTTTTTTCTATTCATCTTCTTTCCCATTTATCTCTTCTACTTCATCATCACCACCTCGGTTAGGTGATACTAAAGAAGTCTTGCCTGAGGCGCTGCTTAAGTCTTGGACCTCTTTGGCCTTCTTCCTTTTGTTGGGTCCAGGTGTATCATGTTCTTTGTGCATGGTCTCTAGGCTGTCAGGGTCAAACATCTTTGTAGGGTATGTGGGAATAAGGAGGTCTGTCGACCAGTCCTTAGTGATCTCCTCAAGGTCCCCTTCCATGATCTTGTAGTAGGAATGAAGCTCCTCCTTATTCTCTTGTGCTCACGCTGTAATGTAGATGAAGTGTTGATCTGCTCGAAACTTTATCAGGGGTCAAAACCTTTGTAGGGTGTTCAGAGTCATGTGAGGTTTAGCTTCGATGGATCTCTTCAGCTGGAGGTAATATGTGTGAAAAAAAACATTCGACTTCCACTATTTTCTCATATCGCTCCAGTACCAGAGCATGGTGAACTTTGCAGCAAGTGGCTCGAATGGCTCAATGTCTAGAAAGGTCGCACCTTCCATCATTTCCCAAGAAAAAAATGTGATGGGGATCAGGAGAAATCTAAAATGGAATTCATAGCCCTGATCATGTGCTTCGCGACAGTCCAGTTCAATATGATTAACTAGGTACTTTGCCCAGTTCATCTGTAGACCTTCCACGCACTTCCCTGCAAGGTCAACGACACAGCCTGTGACTTGCGTGGGTCGGTTCTTCCTTACTAGCTTTACTACAATTAATTGGCATGCTAGGTGCACTGTGCCATTCTGGATGGAAGCTACCTTATAGCCTCCTATCCCCTTATCAACATCATCCTTGCATACTCAATCTTGTGATCCTATGGATCAGCGTCAGATCGATTGTGATATGGGGGTTGAGCCATAAGTAGCAGCCATGGTAACATGAAAGTAGTAGCTAGACACAGGCGTTAACTTCCTGGTACCTTCTGAAGTGTGTGATTTTCATTACATTCAGCAGGGTGGACTGTGCGAGGTTCATCTTCCATGACTAGGGGATTATCTTCGAATTCTTCCCCTTCATCTTGGTCAATTATTTGTACAGGGTGAACATGCTATGGTTCTTGCGATATCCAAGGTTGAAGTCATTGAACTTCAATACTATGATTTTGTCCTGTTGTGCTCTTATTGCATGCATCCCCTTCGGGAGGTACACAGTAACCATGGTGTACTCAAAATCTCTTGGCACACTATCTCAACTCACCATGCCAGCCAGAGGCAGGATGTAATTGAGCAATATGGTCGGGATCAGCTTCGCATTTTCTAGGTCATGTATGTTCTTGGTTCTCTTCTCTATTGTTGGATGAGATGGACCGTATTTGCGAGCAGTCGACGGAGAAGCTTGCACTCCTCTTGTCGATGACGCTTGTACACCCACAGATATTACTCTTTCAGAAATTACTCTTTCAGGCATGAGGTCAATGAGTACCTCCTTCACAGACTCTTCGGTTGCGCTAAGTTATTCAGACATATGTGCTCATGGTTGAATCTCTTGGGTTTGAAGAGTAACTAGTCAATGCAACGGGACGGATGGTGATAGCGCGATGATCATTGTGTAGAATCAACTAATCTACAAGATCAGATTCACGGTTAGAAAAAGTGTTCTTGGTGCAAGGTTCAACAGAATAAATAGATAACGAAGCAACATATCTCTCCAATGGGCGAGAAGCCTCCATTAATTCATTTATGTATGCTACGACGCAGTCCCAACAGTCTGATGGTGAGTTGTCTGACCATAAATTCATTTCTACCCATTCAGGGTGTCGGTCTAGCGGTTATACTATTCCCAATGGCTATATTGCTTCGCTATGGTGAAGTGCCATGTGACGTTGTTCTGATATCCCGACGAAGTTCCTATTTTGTAAATTTTCCCTTTGCGAAGTTCCCTCTGGACCCTTCTGTAACTTTTCAATCTTTTCTCTCTTCGTGTTGAGATTTCGAGCCTTCTTTTTGGTGAGATTCATCTCGTTATTCATATTTCCATTTTGATTCTTGTCTTCTTTTGGCATAGTAACTTCGCGCTGTTGATATTCTTTCCTAAGATTCAAGGGTAATACTTCTTCTCTATCTAGGATAGGTACTTCAGTCTTATGCAAATATTCTTTTGTTCTTGCAACTTCGACATCCAATTCTCTGGTCCTAATTAGCTTCGATTTGTTCTCCTATTCTTCAATCAGTTGTTCGATCCTCCTAGTCATGAAATCTTTCAACTCTTGCTTCTTCTACTCTAATATTTATTCTTCCTTCCTTCTGGCATGATCTCTTTCAATCCAAGGTTTTGATAGTAACATAGCAAATGGGCTGATGTTCTCAGTAAATTTAACAACCTCAAAATCTTCCTCTATCGAAGTTCCATTGGAATTCATAGATATCTAGGTGAGATTTACACATAGGGTTATTATTTTTCCTTTGAATAATCCTATTCCTCCCAATGAAGGAATCATAGAAGGATCCTCTAAAAGTTCCCAAGTTATTTTTGTCATGATATTCACCTGTGTTTCCTCATCCAGAACACAGTCAATGTCGAAGTCTCCTATTCTTGATTCACTGCACTTTTTTTCTTTGAAGATCTTTGATAAGATGATATGTCAGTGGTCATTCAGGGTTTCTTTCATCTGTAGCAATACTTTCTCTGATTCTTTCTAGGGTTCTTCCATAATCTTAGTTTTTGGATCTACCTTAGGGTTTTCTTGGTTCATATTCATTCTTTCAACCTTAACAATCATTCTATGGCAATCCAATACTTCATGGTGAATATATCTATAGCAAAGACAACTAGATATTCTACCAGGGAATTCCTTAGCCAAATGTCCCAGTCTTCTACAACTGTAACAAAGGGTTAATCCTCATTTTCTTTTAAATGATCCCCAACCTTTCCTGTACTGCACACTAGGATCATAGTAGCTAACCTGCAAAAAATTCTTTCTAGTATCCTGCATCCATTTGGTAGTCCAAACATTGTCTCTATGCATAGGTATAACATATCTTTCAATATTCTTATCAGATCTACTCATATCAAATATTATTTCACTTATTAGTGCCCTAGTTTTCAAGCTAGGACAAATCTTATCAAACATACCTAGTTCCATACTTTAGAACCAAAAATTTCCACTAATCTTATCTTCAACAGAGAACAAAGCTTCTATATCTAAAAATTTTCACTATTCTTACCTTTATCATAGCACAGAGCTTGCAGATCTTACCTCTTTAAGAAAAAATTATCAATTTTACCTTTCTCAGAGCACAAAGATTTCATATCTTACCTCTTTTCTTCAGATCTGACCCTTCTTCTTGGCACAGAGCTTCACAGGTCAAGTGGAATGCTGTGCACTAGGGAAATAGATCTATGCACAGATATTTCACAATTTCAGGTCGAATCTTTGCATAGAGATTCTTCTTCCCCAGTTCCTAGCAATCATAGTTTCAGTCCCAACAATGGAACCATTTGTTGGCACAAGGGAAAACCCAGGGTTCAACGCTACAACAATGCACCAACAAAACCCTAACTACTGGCCCTTTAGGAAACACCTGTGAAGCAGATGAAGTCTAATCCGAGGTAGAGGCAGGGGTGGTTGCAGGACTCCAGTGTCTGCAACCTTAGATGGGACATAGATCTATGACTGTAACACCTTAACAGGGCACTTAGAAGTTATAGTTCATCAATATTCAGTCTTAGTTTACAATGCAGTTAAACCCTAATTACAGAGCATTGCAGTATTTAACCAGATCTACTATGTTCAAGCACTAAGCACATCCACATAGGGCATATATAGTATTCATCCATACTATTAAGAGCATAGCATTAACATATATATATACCATTGATCCAGATGGATATCGGTGGCCACCCACCTTTTCCAATTGGCTCAAAACAGTTTTCTGACATTTTTGGCAATTTACTATTTTTAGCAGTTTTTACTTCTGGGGCCATTTTGAGGGCTTAAATGAAGGTTTTTAGGTATATATATCCTCAATGATAACCAAAGGAATAATTTAGCCCCCAAAATTAATCTCCTCGATGATAGCTTTCCAACGAGCTATCACACGCCTAAAACGGAGATCGTATGCAAAAGTTACAACCCCGGGAAGTTGATGTACTAGCTTACCCAAACGGGGCCCACATGACTTTTGGCGCTTCATCTCCTAGGGTTAGGTTTTTGGATGTCTAGGGTTTTTGGAATTCTTGATTATTGTATAAAGGCCTTCAGAGCCTCATTGTAACCTTCTTCTTGTGAATGCGTGCGCCATCACATCTCTTAGAGATAAGCCACCACCATTCCAGCAAGCTTGTTTCCGCTGCATTTTACAGTTTCAGCTTATTTCGTTATTGAATAGAAAACCAATTTTACTGTATCTATGTTATTTTGTGTTAAGAACTTGTTAATAATATGTATTCATTTTGTTCTACTCATAAAATCCAAATCAGTGGTATCAGAGCGGTCTACTCCTTGTCGTCTTAATGCATGTCCCCAACGAGGTCGGAGTACAAAGAGTTGGGTCTCGAGCTTGTTTCTCTTGAGGAAAAAATCTATCACACACCCAAGTGACCTCCCATGGAAAGAGAAAAGAAATATGAGGGGACAAGAGATCCTTTCAAACTGTTTATTGAGGAATCCCTAACCCAACAGAGGAACGAGATGATGGATAGTTTCGTGCAAATCCTTCGGCGACTACCAACAGGTGACGCATCTTCTTCGAACGAAGGCACCGCCCCCTTCAAGGTATAAATAAACTTTGATATTCCTATATTTGAAGGTCAGATAGATGCAAATGTCATAGACAAGCGATTGAATCTACTAGAAGGGTATTTTTCTGTTCATAAATTTTCGAATAGAGAAAAGATTACTTTTGCGCTCCCCAAAGTCGTTCCCCATGTCAAAGATTGGTGGGAAACTTTCTGTGAGAAAAAGGAAACAGAGGAAACCTCATTATTTTCAGTCACGGCCACCTGGGAATCCTTCAGGGATGATATTAAAGAACAATACTACCCTGTCGGAAGTTATGATGAGATGTATATGAAATGGACCACACTGTGGCAAGAAAGAGACCAAGCAGTGCCAGATTTCACAAATATCTTCCATACCTTGCACACCAAGTTGGGTATCAAATATTCAGAGTGACATTTGGTGCTCGAGTATCGCGGTTCTCTACATAGGTACATCCAGACTGAAATGGAATTTTTGGACATCTCATCCTTGAGTGCGACCTACCGATATGCCGTCAAAATCGAGCAAAAGCTCAAACAAAAGACGAGACAATTTGGGCCTGGGAACCCCTCACAAAAAAAGCCAGGAAAGGGTAGCCCCAACCCACTAAACAAAGGACAGAGAAAATATGGATAGTATCAAGACAACTAATACAAGCCGCAAGAAAATAAGGACAACGAAAAGACAAAGAAAGATACCGGGAAGTGGTGCGACTTCCATAAGAGCCCTTGGCATAACACTGTTGACTGCCGCTCAAAGCAGCCACTAGCGGCCGAAGTGAAATCCTCTGAATCAGATGCAGATTCTGACTCCGAGATAGAACCATAAAGGGGAAGATGGATCATTGATGCAGAACCCAATGCCATCATTGCTACCACCAAGCTCCAGCCTAGTGAACTAGACTAGCTAGAAGAAGGAGAGTGCCTCTTCCATTCACAGATGTGGGTAAAAGGCACCCCGCTGCACTTCATTGTTGATAGCGGTAGCCAGAAGAACCTCATCTTAGTAGAGGCCATCAAGTGGCTGGCCCTGCCAACAATGCCGCACCCACAACCCTACACCATTGGATGGCTCCGCCAAGGAAGCGATCTTCACATCAACCAACAGTGTCGACTGTTGTACAACATCAAGCCCTTCAAAGATCAGGTATTGTGTGATGTTTCTCCTCTTGAATTTTGTGATGTTCTTTTGGGCCAACCTTATTTATGGAAACGTCTTGTTGTATATGATTCTAGGCCTCGTAGTGTTATTATTACTTTGAACAGGAAATTGTACAGGATGCCTGAGGTAGTCCCACCTAATGCTATTTCCTTGATCTCTGCTAAGCAATGTAGGAAGGTCATCTCTCAGATGGGGAAGTTTGTCTTCTTCATGATTCGCTCTCAGAATAAGTGAAAGATTGCAGCCACATCCAGGGTCTCTGTGGCCGACCTCTCCACACAGCAGAAGCAGGTAGATAAGGTCGTGGAAGAATACTTGGATATCTTCTCCTCACCTATAGGGGTACCTCTGCACTTCCAGGTCAAGCACCCCATCGATATGACCCCTGGCGCACCGCTGCCCAATGGGCCAGTCTATTGTCGCTCTTTGTTAGAGAATGAGGAGATCAAGAAATATATCCAAGAAATTCTCCACAAGGGGCACATCTGCCCCAACTCATCACCTTGCGGGAGCCCAATCGTGTTGGTACAGAAGAAAGATGGAACCTGGTGACTCTGTATTGTTTACCGGGCTCTGAATAAAATCATTGTTAGAAACTGATACCCAATTCCCCGAATCGATGACCTCCTTGATCAACTCACAGGGGCCAAATACTTCAGTAAGATTGATCTGAAGTCTGGATACCACCAGGTCCCGATAGAACAGACAGATGTATGGAATACCACCTTCAACTCAAAGGAAGGACTTTTTGAATGGTTGGTCATGCCCTTTGGTTTGAAAAA
>SNQJ01S0109151.1:11328-28134 GCA_010110895.2 Picea sitchensis
AATGTTTTTGCATCACTGCCACTATATTTTCGACGTCGAAGTGTCTTGCCACCTGACTATAGTGGGATTCCCAAATCAACTTCACTCACTTGCTTGATGGAACACAGATATGACCCAGTCGACACAATATCTTGTCCTAAAGATGGAAATTAGCAACAACTGAGTTTGCGCGGAACATTTGGTATGTGGTGGTGAATTCAGAGTCTGTCTCATAGAGGTTGGGCGATCCAGAGGTCTTGTGGCCGCAAGAGTCTAGCACCATGGTGAGTACCGCCACTGGAGGTCGGTTGAGGCAATCAACGACTCAGTTGGTACTACCTATTTTATACTTGATGTTGAGCTAGAACTGCTGCAAGTATCTGGACCAATTATGATGGCGCTCATTCTGCAATTTTCCTTGTGTCTGAATGAACTGCAATGGTTTATGATCTGTGTGGATGACTGTCTCCTTCCTGAGAACGAAATGTCTCCATTGGCGGCATGCTTGCATAATGGAGTACATTTCTTTGTCATAAGTAGGGTACTTACGGACAACATCTGATAGTGTCTCACTATGATAGGCCACGGGGTGGTTGTGCTAAGTGAGAACTGCGCCAACAACATAGTCTAAAGCATATGTCTCGATCTCAAAGGTTTGTTGCAGGTCCGTTAATGAAAGTATTTGGGTTGAGCACAAGCATTGCTTTAAATCATCGAACGCTTGTTTTTGGGACATGGCCCACACAATTTTTTCCTTACCACCACCCCTAGTTACTTGGCTAAGGGCCTAAGAAGCTCTGAAGCTTAGTGAGTGTGGTTGGGGCTGGCCAGTAACGGATGACCTAGATCTTGGTTGGATCCACATGCACACCATGTTTATCCACGATGTAGTCTAGGTATTGGACCCTGTCCATGCTGAAGGATCATTTTTCCAAGTTGACATATAGCTTGTGCTATTGCAGGGTGTGTAGCACCTGCTGAATATGTTGCAAGTGTTCCACCCAAGTCTTGTTGTAGATGAGGATGTCATCCAAATACACCACTGCAAAAGTATTGGTGAAATTTCATAGGATATCTTCCATCATCCTCATGAAATTTATTGGAGCATTTGTCAAACCAAAGGGCATGACCATCCATTCAAAAATACCTTCTTTTGACTTGAAGGCGGTCTTCCATACATCTGTCTGTTTTATGGGGACCTGGTGGTAGCCATAATTTAGATCAATCTTACTGAAGTATTTGACCCCCTTGAGTTGATCAAGGATATCATTGATTTTGGGGATCGGGTACCAGTTCCTGAATGTGATTTTATTTAGGGCCCGATAATCAATGCAGAGTCGCCAAGTCTCATATTTCTTTTGTACCATCATGATTGGGCTCCCACAAGGCGATGAGATGGGATGGATGTGCCCCTTGTGGAGTAGTTATTTGATATATTGCTTGATCTCCTCATTATCTATCAGAGAGATGTGGTAGACTAGCCCATTCAGAAGCGGTGCGTTGGGGGTCAGATCGATGGGATGCTTGACCTGACAGTGCAGAGTTACCCCGATAGGTGAGGAGAAGATATCTTTGTATTCTGCCATGACCTTGTCCACTTGCTTCTACTGTGTGGAGAGGTCGACCGCGGAGGCTCTAGATGTGGCCACAATATTTCACTCACTCTGAGAGAGAATCACGAAGAAGACAAGCTTCCCAGTCTGAGAGATAACCTTCTTGCATTTCTTAGTAGAGATCAAGGAAATAGCACTAGGTGAGATTGCCTCAGGTATCCTGTATAATTTCTTGTTCAAAGTAATAATAACACTACGAGGCCTAGACTCATATACAACATGAATTTTCCATAAATAAGGTTGGCCCAAAAGAACATTACAAACTTTGAGATGAACAACATCACATAATGCCTCTTCTTTGAATGGCTTGATGTCGTATGACAGGCGGCACTGTTGGCTGACGCAAAGATTTCTTCCTTGGCAGAGCCATCCAATGGTGTAGGGTTGCGGGTGTGGCATTTTTTGCAAGGCTAGACGCTTGAAAACCTCTTCTAAGATGAGGTTCTTCTAGCTACCGCTATCAATGATAAAGTGCATCGGGGTGCCTTTTACCCACATCTGTGAATGAAAGAGGCGCTCGTCTTCTTCTAGCTCATCTAGTTCAACGGGATGGACCTTGGTGGTAGAAATAGTGGCATTGGGTTCCGCATCAATGATCTGTCTCCCCCTTGTTGGTTCTAAATCAAAGTCAAAACCTGCATCTCATTCAGAGGCTTTCACCTCAACCACCAGCAATTTCTTGGAACGACAATCAACAGTGTTATGCCAGGGGATCTTATGGAAGTCGCACCACTTCTCGGTATCTTTCTTTGTCTTTTTGGTGTCCTTCTTTGCTTGCAACCTAGACTGGTTGTCCTGAGGCTATCCGTCTTTTCTCTGTCCTTTGTTCTCTGAGTTGGGGATTCCATTTACTTGCTTCTGATGTGTGGGGTTCCCAGGCCCAAATTGTCGCGTCTTTTGTTTAATCTTTTTATCAATTTTGACGACATATCGATAGGTCGTGCCTAAGGATGAGATGTCTAAAAAATCCATTTTGGCCTAGATGTATCTATGCAGACCACCGCGATACTTAAGCACCAGATGTTTCTCAAAATATTTGATACCCATCTTGGTGTGCAAGGTATGGAAGATATTTGTGAACTCTGACATTGCTTGGTCTCTTTCTTGTCGCAGTGTGGTTCATTTTGTATACATGTCGTCATAACTTCTGACAGGGTAGTATTGTTCCTTGTTAGCATCCCTGAAGGACTCCCAGGTGATCGTGATTGTAAATAATCAGGGTTCCTATGTTTCCTTTTTCTCACATAAATTCTCCCACCAATCTTTGACATGGGGGACGACTTTGAGGAGCACAAACATAATATTTTCTCTGCTTGAAAAGTTATGGACAGAAAAATACTCTTCTAGGAGATTTAACCATTTGTCTACAACATTTGCATCTATCTGACCTTCAATTATGGAAATATCAAAGTTGATTTTTACCTTGAAGGGGGTTTCACCTCCTTACGAGGAAGATGTGTCCCCTGTTGGTAGCTATCGAAGGATTTGCGCAAAACTATCCTTCATTTTGTTCCTTTGTTGCGTGAGGGATTCCTCGAGCAACATTTTGAAAGGATCTCTTCTCGCGTCATCTTTCTTTTCTCCCGCCATGATAGGTCGCTTGGGCGTGCGAGAGATTTTTTCCTCAAGATAAACAAGATCTAGACCCAATTCTTTGTACCCTGACCTTGTCGGGGATAGGCATTAAGAACGATAAAGAGCAGACCGCTTTGATACCATTGATCCAGATTTCATGAGCAGAATGAAAATGAATACAGATTATTATTATTCTTAACATAGAGACACAAGAATAACAAAGGTACAATAACAAAGATACAGTAAAACTGGTTTCTATTCAATAAGAAAATGTTTTTAAATTGTAAAATGCAGCGGAAAACAAGCTTGCTAGAATGGTGGTGGTTTATCTCTGAGAAGAGATGTGACGGTTGCGCTCATCCACAAGAAGATGGTTACAATGAGGCTCTCCAAGATGTTTTTACAATAAACAAGAATGATAAAACCCTAGACATCCAAAAACCTAACCCTAGGAGATGAAGCACTAAAAGTTGTGTGGGCCCCGTTGGGGTAAGCTAGTACATCAACTTCCTGGGGTCATAACTTTTGCATACGATCTTCGTTTTAGGTGCACGATAGCCTGTTGGAAAGGTATATCCAAGGAATACACATGTTGCAATCAGACTCTAATTAAGTCTACATTATGGATGTGGAGAGACCTAAAAATGTTGTTTAGGGCCTCAAAACGACCTTGGAAGTCAGGGACCTGAAAACTAGGAAAAAACTGTCAAACTGGAGAACTGCCAAAATGAGCCAATTGGAATAGGTAGGAGGCCACCAACATCCATCTAGATCAAAAGGCATGGATGGAATGAATTCCAATGGACATGTTACAATCCTGAAGATGCTAAATGAGGAGCATGAGGATGCCCTGCAGGAGGAGTAACCAAATCATTTTGGAGCTTTTGAAGAATTTTGATTGTACATGTGTATATAATGCACTGAGGACAATGCATAAATAAAGGGGAGTGGAATTTAATACCCTTAGGTTGAACCCCATATTGTAAATGTACATATGTTTATAAGTCGGTGAGTTAGGATGTTATGGGCATGAGTGCTTGTGTATATATGTTTTAGGTCGAAGAGACTGTATGTTGAAAGGCTAGGTGAGCTTGACATTGTATAATGTAATCACACTCGTATTATTAATAAAATACATCATTGTTGCATACCAAGTCATTTGAAAGACTATGGGGGGATAGGACTCCACGAGAGGGAAAGGGGGATAAGGGTTTAAGAAAAGGCCCAAAGGGGCTAAGTCAAGGGGGCTTAAGCTAAAGGAATATTATAATATATTCTTAAAGTCCTAAGTCTTATGACATGATTTTATCTTGAGTTCCTAAGGGGTGGAACATATTACCAAGGGGAGGAAAAGGTAGTTCTTTGTATGTCATGTGCCAATATGGGCACATGCATATGTAAAGGAGGAATTCAGTGTAATTCTCTCATTCCTTCCATCGTTTTGATGTTGTCCTGGAGGGTGTGATCTGGGGAGATGTTGTTGCACTATTATTTTGTGCAACCCTGTAAATCCTTAGGGGTTTGGGTTTAAAGAAGCAGGTTTTCAGGCTCGTGGAGCACTCTCTTTGGGTGAGAGAATTGATAGGGATATGTTTCTCTATGTGTTGGTCTAGTGGGTGCCATAACTCTCTGAGAGCAACCTTGTGTTCCAAGTGACATAGCGCTCTGATACTTCCTGGCGAACATATTGTAGAATTCCTAGAAGGGAAGTGGGACAACCGAAGGACTGTGGAGCAGTGAAGGGGTACATTTCCTTGGGTGGGATAGGCTTTGGGGGATGAGAGACTGTGAGGTGGAACTGCTACTAGAGTCGGTGCCAGTGACCTTGTCTTGTTTTGTTGAGTGTTGTATGACCTTAGTGGGATTGGTGCGAGCACATTTTCCCTAGTTGAGTCATATCCCCAGCTCGGGGTGACCTATTGTTGAGAGTGAATGAACAACATAGTCTATGGTTAGGAGGAATGTCTAAGGTTTACATAAAATTGATGATTTTCAATAAAATATAAGTGCTCTTTTATGTGTATTATTCTGTTGAATAATGTCTGTGTTTATGTGTAATTCAGTTATGTTATAATTATGCATGGATTGTATGTTATTATAATTGTTGTACTATTTTTTCATTGATTGTCAAAGGATTGATGTCAAAGGGCTGATGTCAAGTATTGTCATAGTGATGTGTTTGTATCATTGATATATTGATTATTGGTTATATGGTCATTGATGTAATTGTTGTCAAAAGGTTGATGTCAAGTGGTGTCATAGAGATGTGTTGATATTAAAGGGAGTTGTATCATTGATGTCATGTCATGGTTGATAGGAAGAACCAAACGGATAAACTCCAAAGTGGTCCCCTTATGGTGAAAGTATGCATGGGAAGATGCTCTTGGATAAAGTTCTCAAAGTAGTCCCCTTATGGTGAAATCCCTCATGGGAAGATGCTTTGTGAAGTCCAAATGGTTAGGTGTTTGAGTAGCCCAACAGTGTGGTTAGGGAAACCAAGTTTGATTGAGGAATAATTTAATGAATATCAATGAATTTACAGGAGAAAATATTCTACATGGATAGTATATGTCATGTCATTTTTGGTGATATGTGGAACGTCACATAACTCCTCACGATTAGAGAGTTATGGTCATGTGAAGTTTGAGAACCCTCATGAGTTATCTAGAAACCGCTAGAAGGTCAAATAAGTCGAGAAAGTCAAAAAAGTCAAATTATTCTAGAAGCTTCTAGAATAAATTGACCAGTCAAAGTGGTTATTCATGGGTTAAGTGGTTGCAACAAGAAAACAATTAAAAATAAATTAGCTGCAACTAGAAGTGGAGAGTTTATTATATGTGGATAAAGTGGTTGTAAGTGGACAAAGTGTTTAGAAGTGGGTTAGCCCCAAAAGAAGGAAGTTGGATAAGTTGGTTAGAATATAACCCCTAGAGGAAGCTACTTGGAAAAGTATAAATAAGAGAGCAAGGATCTCTTATGAGCATGATTTTTTATCATATTGAATATCCATTTGTGAAAGGTTATTTGGGAAGGTATTATTGATAGAGCAAATTCGCGGTAGCAAAACCGCGACAAAAAAGCCGCATCAGCAGATTTGGCAGTTGCAGAAAGTTGGAAGTTTGGTAACCACATTAGATTTGCATATTGGAATTGTTCCAATTGTTGCATGGTATGGTATAGGTCTTGATGATTGCTACAAGATTAAAGGTATGGTTTTGGCACATGGTCTTGTGTAAGGGTTTATGGAGATTATAGTGTATTGCTAGAGGTATCATGTTGGTTAACTTGGTGATATTGTGCATATGGTTGAGAGTTGACTTGATGATTGATCTTTGTAAGTAGATCAGATTTGTATGATGATATTGATGAGATAGGTTGAGGTGACAGGTTGTTGTGACAACTTGATAGTTGATGCACTTGTCTTGGTATAGACTGTTGGTACAATTTGACATATTGATTTCTGTCTACACGCTAGGTCTTGTACTTGAGGGTTGGATTCCTCACATCTCGGTTGGTGCTGTGATATGCAGGCTAAGTCTTGCAATTGAGAGTTGGTGATCTGTTTGAGTTGTTGTTCTTTTCAGTTGGTGCTAACAAAACCTGAGATTGTAGTCTCCTTTAACATATAATACAAAAAGCTTAAACATATATCTGTTGCTCTTTGTGTTCATTATTGTGATTGTTCAAAGTTCTTTATTGTTGACCTATGTTGTTGAGATATGTTTACATGCAAGCAACCAAGTGTGAATGGAACTAATGAGTAAATGGTGATTGTTAACTAAAGTTTTAAAAGAAGTGTAAAAAGAGTCTCACATTGATTCACCCCCCCCTCTTAGTGTCATCGGTGTGTCCAACAAGAACTACATAATTGTTGCATATGCAAGACATATTAATGTAGTTTGAATCAAAGGCCTGGAGAAGGGTCTAGGTATGAGCCTTCAAGAAGGTTGGTTGGTTGGAAGATTGGCCGATTAAGTTAATGGTATCATAGCTAAGAATTTATGGGTGATTTTATGGGAAAATCATGAAATTTTTCAATGCCTCGATATCCCAACAAGCATCGGGGTGGCTAGGTATGTTACAATAATACGTTAATTTATGACACACTTTGTTGATAAAATTTCTCCATAGCTTTGTCCAACAATAATTTATGACACTTTTTTCATAAGATTTCTCTATAATGAAGCTAACAAGGCTAATCATTAACACTTTGTAGGGCATTAATTTACGACATTTTTTTAGAAGACTTATGAAGACTACTACATCAAGAGAAGCAAGGTGCTCTTATAGGTTAGGGTAGCATATATCTTTGTGTACATGCATGTGTATGTGGGTAGAACTAATAAAATAAATAGAAAAAATGAATAACATTTGAAATGAAATGTAAAAAAAGAGTCAATGCAAAAATGCATAAATACTAAAATAAACAAGAATAGATCCATCTTAATAGTAAAGCTTTTAAGCACCAAGAAGTTTACCCTTATTTTTTTATTTTTTTTTAATTTGTCTTGTTGCTTAATAGATACAAGGTTAAGATCGATATATCATAGTTAAGATCCACGTTAACCACAAACCTATCAATCATCAAGAGGGATCAAATCCCTCAAAGTACAAATCATTACTCAAATTTTTGCACTTTGAAAACAATTTGCACCTTGTGGGATTTAATAATGTATCTCGACACATCAACATGAATTGTAGAATGCATTTCTCATCACATTTAATAAACATTCTCACATGATTCACCTTTTGTAGACCAAAAAAAGGTGAATTATATTGAATTCATACATTTCATCCCAAACCTTACTCGAGTCACTATATCATAATACCATAAAATCAAACTCTATAAAGTTGGAAGTAACAATTTGTTATTATGTTACATAAACAACAACCACGTCCATAGAGATCTTAAAAGATGTGAGAGCAATAGTATTATAATAAAGTGAGAGGATGCTTGAAACTTGCTATCAAAATCTGACTTTCAAATTGACAAAGATTTTAATATAAGAATGCCTTGTAAACCATCTTTATTTCACAATTGTTATTCGAGTAAGATTATTCATGACACACATATAAACCTTTATATGGATGTCGCAAACTTTACATCCCATTGTCGACAGTTGATTTTCAAGTTGTCACTATAAAGGACACAATGGGTGTACAATGAATACATTACAAACATTATAATGGTGCATGTTCCATATGAAGATAAGAAAACCATCTTTATTTCACAATTGTTATTCGAGTAAGATTATTCATAACACACATATAAACCTTTATATGGATGTCGCAAACTTTACATCCCATTGTCGAGAGTTGATTTTCAAGTTGTCACTATAAAGGACACAATGGGTGTACAATGAATACATTACAAACATTATAATGGTGCATGTTCCATATGAAGATAAGAAAACCATCTTTATTTCACAATTGTTATTCAAGTAAGATTATTCATAACACACATATAAACCTTTATATGGATGTTGCAAACTTTACATCCCATTGTCGAGAGTTGATTTTCAAGTTGTCACTATAAAGGACACAATGGGTGTACAATGAATACATTACAAACATTATAATGGTGCTTGTTCCATATGAAGATAAGAAAACCATCTTTATTTCACAATTGTTATTCAAGTAAGATTATTCATAACACACATATAAACCTTTATATGGATGTTGCAAACTTTACATCCCATTGTTGAGAGTTGATTTTCAAGTTGTCACTATAAAGGACACAATGGGTGTACAATGAATACATTACAAACATTATAATGGTGCATGTTCCATATGAAGATAAGATATAGATATCAGGTGGTATGTATTTGTTTACCAATCCCTTAGATTGTAAATATAAACTACATGAGTATTTGGTGATCATTTATTTTAATGGAGATGGAGTGAATCCTCTAAATTGGTTGACAAAGTTTGGAATTGCTTGAGATGTGAGCCTCCTCCTCCTCAGTCTCTCTGCAATGATGAAGGCCAACTCCAAAGCTTGAGAAGCATTCAGTCGAGGGTCACAATGTGTGTGGTAACGAGAGCTTAAGTCATCGAGGGTGACACCCCCTGATCCTCCTACACACTCTGTCACATTTTGCCCAGTCATCTCCAGATGCACTCCCCCAGGATTGCTTCCTTCTTGCTCATGCACATCAAAAAATGCTCTCACTTCCGCCTGCATAACCAACCATGCAATTTTTATCAATAAAATAAAATAAACATATAAAATATTTTCATCTCTCCTAAATGTCTCATGAGCATGGTGTTCATTTTCAAAATATATAGTACATATAAAGTAAGCAGAAAACCAAAATGTCTCATGAGCATGGTGTTCATTTTCAAAATATATAGTACATATAAAATAAGCAGAAAACCAAATCTTTTGATATCCCTTTTCAATTATGAAAAAAAGAGTTAAACAAGAATATTGATTGATGAGTATGTTAACTAGATTATGGTTTAGTAGGTGAAACAAAGTGTTATAAATATGTTAATTTAAGTTGTAAAATAAAAATTGAATTTGATTAATGGTATATTATGTTAAATTGTTGAGATGGAATATCGATAGATATGTTATAAATTGTGATTTAGTATTTGAGATGCATTATGGTTGTGAGTTTAGGTGATTGAAATTTGATTTGGCCTAAGTTTTTAAAATTAGACTTGTGAAATTAAAAAAAAAAAACCTACTGGAGTGTACATCTCTTTTGGAATGTGTAGCTCGGGTTTTCTTTTAATTTTTGTATTGGAGTGTCGATCTCTTTGGAATGTGAAGTATTGCGGATCTTTTAGGAAATACTTTTATATATACCTAAAGGTCTTTATTATAATAAAGGCATGATGTTTTAGCTATCTAGTTAGTAGATAATAGAGAAACAAAAGTATTAGTATGATAATGTCATTGTGAAAATATAAGTGATGTATAAGGTGTGATATCAAAATTGCAAATAATATGATAAAGTTAGTATTGTTTATTTTCTAATTATTATATATAATATTGTTTACAACTTACATATATATAAACAATACATTTAATATAAGATATATTTAAAATGTTGTTAATATATAAAAAGAGAATTTAGATATGTAAAGTTTTGTGTATCTAATAATGATTCTAGAGGGGGTAGGGTATCTATATTTCCGTAGACTTTACCAGTAAAATTGTTGGGTAGAGGGGGTCTCATACACCAATTTGGTGTTTGGCTTGGCCGTGATCTTTAAAATATATTACATACAACCTGAGTGAACCTAATGGTTAAGAACATGTGTTTCCTCCTAAGAGGTCACAAGTTCAAATCCAGAGGGGGGTAGGGTATGTATACCTCTGTAGACTTTACCAGTGAAATGTATGGGTAGAGGGGGTCTCATACACCAATTTGGTGTCTGCCTTGGTCGTGACCTTAAAAATAGATTATTATTATTATTATTATTATCATAGACACATCTGTAATATAAAATATAGATTTTTAAAAGAAGATGCTCTTAATATTTAGATATTTAAAAGAGAACACAGTGGCAATGATATTAACACATAATTTTGAAGAGAGCACACTCATTGATGATGTTAACATGCACACAATACCAAAGGATGCATCCAACAACAATTTTCATACACGCCCACAATTTTGCAAAGAACACATCTAACGACAACATACAAAATTTAGAAGTGGACACATCCAACAATGATGTTAACGAGCACACGCAAATTAGAAGAGGACACACCCAATGACAATGTTAACACATATGCATACACAATTTAGAAGAGGACAAACTCAATGATGATGTTAACACACAAAATTTGAAAGATCACACACCCAACAATGATGTTAAAACACACACACACACACACACACATACAATTTAAGAGAGGACACACCCAATGACAATGTTAAGGTACACAAAATCAGAGGAAGACACATCTACACAATTTAGAAGATGACAAACCTAATGATAAAGTTTAAGACATGCACACACACACACACAAACACAAGCGTCCAATGACAATGTTAACACACACACACAAATGTCCAACAACGATGTTAGCATACACACATGCATAATTTAGAAGATGACACAACAAATGGTCACAATGTTAACACACAATAAAAAAGAGGACACATCACACACCCAACAACAATGTTAACAAAAAGGACAAACTCAACATCCGACAACGACATTGTTAACACATAGGACACATCCAAGGGCAATGTAACACACACACACACACACCCAACACACCACAATGATGATGTTAGCATAGCGGACACGCCAAAGAAAAATGTTAACACAAACACACACACTATTACACACCCAACACCCAATGACAATGTTGACATGGAAGACACACTAAACAATGATGTTAACACACACACACACACTTACATCCCCAATAACCACAACTTTAAAACATATAACACTCAAGGTTGACACCTACACACCCACCCATCCACCCAAGTTAACATTGGAAGACATGCCCAAGTGTGAAGTTAACACACACACACCCAACAACCACAACTTTAAAACATAGAACACACTCAACGTTGACACCTACACACTCACCCATCCACCCAAGTCAACATGGAAGACATGCCCAAGTGCGATGTTAACACAAACACAAACACACACACCCAACAACCATAATGTTAACACATAAGAAACACCCAAGTATGATACTATCTAATACACACATCCAACACCCCACAATGACAACATTAACACAGAAAACACACCAAAAGTAAATTTTAACACACAGAAAAACACTTACATAACTAACAACAATAATGTTAACACAAAGAACAAACCTAACAATCTTAACACACACTCTACTCCAAAAACAACAATCTTAACACACACTCTACTCCAAAAACGATGTTAACACACACTTACACACTCAATACCTAACAATGAGAATGTTAACACAAATAACACATCCAAAGATAATACTAACACATACCCAACACCCAATCATGACAATCTTAACACTAAAAACACCCCAATCCCAAGAGAAGATGTTAACACAAGGAACAAGCCCCATAGGCCCAACACCCAATAATGATGTGAACACAGACCAAGCCAATATTTGGCCTTGAAGACACGTCACGGACAATGATGTTAACACACCAAGCCCATGTTTGGCCTTCAAGACACGTCACCAACAATGATGTTAACACACCCCAAGCCAATGTTTGGCCTCCAAGACACGTCACCAACATAAGGGAAACCTTAGTTATAGCGTTCTATTGGCCTTCAAGACACGTCACCAACATCATTGGTCAAGCCATTCTATGAAAGTAAAAAATGAATTATAATAAATTCCCACCGACCTACGGGTAGACCCGACCCGACCCGACCCGGACCAAGTAAACATGAGTGAAGTGTTCGTATAGCTTACCCGAATGGCGTCGAAAGGTCGAGTCTTGAGACCGCAAGGGGCCTTGATGGTGTTGCCGTGCATAGGATCGCCAACCCACGTAACAATCAATCCCGCATTTCGCACCGCCCTGATCAGATGTGGTAACTTGACCCGCATGTTTTCCGCACCCATGCGAACGATCACTGTCAGCCTCCCCGCCTTATTTTGGGGGTTCAGCACCTCACACAGCTTTACCAGCTCCCTCGGATCCATCTTGTCGCTAACCTACACATCACACATTCATCAACACACTAATTATCATCGTCAATCCACGTCAAATTCCAACACGCCGGCGTCGYTAAGCGGAAAGTTTACCTTGATACCGATGGGATTTGCCACGCCGCGGAGGAATTCCACGTGGGCGCTGTCCAGCTGACGTGTCCGCTCCCCAACCCACAGCATGTGTGCAGAGCAGTCATAGTAGAGCCCTGACGTGGAGTCCTGCCTTGTCAGCACCTGCTCGTACGGGAGGAGGAGGCATTCGTGTGATGTCCAGAACTCCGTGGAAGTCATGATGGGGTGATCCACCGTTAGCCCCGCAGCCCCCATGAAACCAAGGGCCTCGTCCACGCGGTGCGCCAGCTCACGATACCTGTACAAGCAAGGGATTCCACCTAAGCAAAGCGATGGTCGCAGGTTCGAGTTTCAGCGGATGGGAAACGAACAGCCATGAGTCTAATACCTGTCGCCTTGTTCGCTGTGCTCTGTGAAATCGAGATTCCACTGCGTAACTCTCTGCATAGCGGCGTAGCCTCCAGTGGCGAAGGCTCTGAGGAGATTGAGAGTGGCTGCAGCCTGGCAGTAGGCTCTGATCATCCGCTGGGGGTCGGGCTTTCGAGACTGCTCGTCGAAGGCATCCCCGTTGATGTTATCACCGCGGTAGCTTGGCAGCTTCACTCCATTCTTCTCCTCGAACGCTTCAGATCGCGGCTTAGCAAACTGCCCTGCCATTCTGCCCACCTGATATTCATAAATAAAATTGAAAATCAGAATATATATATTCGTGCGAATCAATAAACCCAGCTGTGAAATATATAAAATAAAGATCTCTTTCATACAAAAATAACTGTGGAGAAAATCTCTCCGCAAAGGGAGAGGCCAATAATATTTGAATTCCTTTGTAAGCATATATATGATGTAAAAATGTAGATTGAAAGAAAGAATATACAGTATTAATTCAATATTACACAAACGTAATTTCTAATTTTTTTAAGTTTTACTCTTTTTTATTGGAATCTTATTTTAGAAGAAATCTCTATTTTAGAAGGAATCTTATTTTAGAAGAAATCTCAATTTTAGAAGAAATCTCAATTATTTTCTGGTGTATACACATAAAAAAATCTTTGGATAATAACTTAAAAAATCTGGAGTTAAAACACAAATACAAATAAATCTAGGGTTAATTGAATTAAAATGGATCTACCCAGATCCTATGTGTGTAAAATGTAACAGGATACATCAAATATATCTTATATAAAAAAAAATTATAATGAAAACAAATTTTCTACCTGCGCCAGTCTCTGCATAACTGCAAGTTCATGATTGAAACCCCAATAAGTAGAAATGCCTACAGGTATTCGAACTGGTTTGGAAATGAAAATTGAAGATCTTATATACCATACAAACAAACTGGCAATGACATCAAAGATGATCTTAAAATATAGGAGAATGTATATAGATAATTTTGACACTGTATTTTTAGTTAATTTCTAGTCATGTGCCTGTGCAGATTGAAATTCAAACTAAAAAATTGTTTGTACAATTGTAATCGATTTGCTGGTCCCATAAAAAAATCCAAGCAAACACCTTACTGACCTTAATAACAGGCATCTGCCCTCCAAACATCATGACAACGCCCATCTGTAGCAGAATTCTAAAGGTATCCCTGATATTAACAGCATTGAATTCCTTGAAGCTCTCGGCGCAATCACCCCCCTGGAGAAGAAAAGCTTTTCCCATGGCAGCTTCCGCAATTCTCTCTTCCAAGTGCCTGGCCTCACCTGCAAACACAATGGGCGGGAAAGTCTCCATCGTCTGGAGCACGGAGTCCAGCTCTTCCTTGTTGGGATACTCGGGGAGCTGCAGAGCCTTTTTGGTCTTCCAGCTTTCCACGCTCCAGGAATTACCGGTGAGCGCTTTCAGGGGGGAGGTTTGAACCGCAGACTTCCCGGCTTTCAGCGGCTCCGCGGCATGAACGGCCCGGACCATCGTTGCCTGTGAACCAGTGCTCGCCCTGCCATTGCCGAACACCGAGGTTTTCAATGGCGTTGTCGTGGGAAGCACTGAAGAGCCCAATAAGCCTGCCATTGCCATATTTTGTCAGCAACGATAAATCGGTCCCTCAACAAAATGAAGGTCCAAAAATAGATATCAGATCATACTTGAATCTGCCTTCATATATATAATGGCTGGCAGCAGACGCGGAGAAAGACATATGGCGGATTTGAATGGTGGACTAGGTTATCAGGAGTTGGTGGTGGTTGGTGTAAATGATATTGAATGGATTCAAACCGAGTCGGTCCTCACCAACTTCTTCCACTTTCTCTCTATTACAGATTCTTCACCAACCCCCATATTTTAATATGTGCGAACAGCTCCCTCACCAACCCATCAAGTTTTCTACATGGGGTCACAATCACAGACCCCATTTCCATTTTAATATATATAGTATATCTCGATATCTCCAACTGAAGTGTTGTTGGAGCCACCTACCTCCAATTGATTTTAGGGAGTATAAGGTTGCAAAAATTGATGCTCAAACAATATGATGCCTTAGGTTAAGGAGCACTTCTAGAATGAGAGGTGACTTCAATTTTATGTCATCCTCATATAACATTGAAATCCTTTACAGAAGCCATCATAATGATGACCAACCTAATGATGATAGTGGTTTTTTTAATCTTGAAGATATTGGTTTAGTTTTTATCTTGCTTTGGTTTGCTTATATGTAGTTTGAGAGAATAAGCTTAAGAATAGGTATTGTTGTACTTGTTAAATATCAACAATATCCACTTCTTTATAGTTATTTTGTCACTGCAAGCAACAAACAATAAATAATGTCGTAGTGATATCATTCTCTAATTTAAAAATTTCACAGAAATTCTGAATATGTTATGTAATATTAATTAAAAAACATATAAATTGTGTTCAATAAATATAAATTATTTTATAAAAATATTGTTGTATTATACATATTCAAATATTCAAATTAAATTTGCTAAGAAATGTTGTTATATTATACATAATCAAATCATATAAGATAAGAAACATAAAAATGATTCACAATTTCGATGATATATAAGTTTAAACACTCATTTATAATAACAATAATAATAATCTGGATTTGAATTTGTACCTCTTACATGGAAACACTTGTTTTTAACCATTAGGTCGCTAATAAAAAATATTATATAAAATGCTTGATACAATTATTAAAATTCATTTATGAATTTTGTTGAATGATTGGATGAAGATCTAGATGACCTATATTTTTCTTTATTATTAATGAGTGTAACATTTAAGTCTACATGTATCCCAATATTTAGATGTCGGAAGCCTTCTAGATATAAGACTAGGTTCATTGGACTCACATCTTGCAACCATTGCGTGTGCCAACAACTTTTTGATAATCTTTGTAGTCGTGAAGCGATGCATGCCTCCTTTTGTCAAACAAGAGTCATAAACAAGTATGTCAACATCCTCTAATTTAAAATGTCAATGATGCAATGATTTATATTTTGACCCTTTCTTTTTTTCTTTCTATTGATATGTTTCTTGACTACCATCTCTGGCTTGTACATCAATAAATTGATAATGTATGTTTCTTTATTAACCTTCACAACTTTGCAATCTAGAATGGATAACCATGTGGATCTTCAATTGATAAAACTACATTCATACAACCCTCGTTAATATCTTGTACCCAACCCATGTAAAGGTCTTTCATCGCTTCAAGCTATGATAAAAGTGTACAAAGGAAGCTTTAAGATCATTAAGGATGCATTCAATAGGGAGCCTTTAGCACTTAAAAGGTTAGTATATTTTTTCAATCTTCATCATTTATGATTTTTTTAAAAGAAGCCTTAAATTTTATAGATTTTTTTCAAATTTTTTTTAACTTATTACTTTAAAAAAAGATATCAATCTTTTAAAGTCAAGAAAAAACAAAAACAAAAAAACTAGTTCATAATAAAATAAAATAAAAATAAAAATAAATTAAACTAA
>SNQJ01S0109151.1:28226-40739 GCA_010110895.2 Picea sitchensis
AAACCTTGTAAAATAAAAAACTAAAAATAACAATTTAAAAACAAAAATTTTAAAAAAAAAAAAAAAAATTGAAAAAATTGAAAAGTATCCCTAATAAGGAGGGAAATTTTGAGAATGACCCTTACCTATCACTATTTCTTCCTCCCCTTGTCTTCCCCTCCCACACATGTCCTCATTTCCCTTCTATGTCTACCCACCACTTCAAGTGGAAATCCATGTGTTGCTACTTAAAATGAAGGGTTACTAATTTATTGCTCAAACAGTGACAGACATGCAGAGGAGGGAAAGACGGGCATGTGAGGAAGAGGAAAAGGGGAGGGGCAATTTTGGGAATCTCCCCTCCCCAACTTCCATCGTTCTTTTAGGTAGTGGCACATTAGAGAGTAGGGGAGGGAAAGGCAGGGACAATTCTTTGAATCCTTCCCTACCCCCCCGCAATTTGTTTTTATTTTATTTATTATTTTTTTTACTAAAACTGGGAAATCTGTATTATATAAAGACTACTCTAAGGTAGAAAATTACATACATAGGAAAAATAAACCCAGAGGGGTAGAAGTTCCAGAACTGAGGCCAAACTGTGTTGGGCTTGAGAATTACATTGTGTCACAAAAAATTTACAACCCTTCCATTCAAATATTCTAACAGGATAGATCCTATAGAAAACTCTGAAACAACACCAAAATTGGAAGTTCATGTGAACTGAAACTTAAGGGGGGAACATGTTATGTTCATCAATGTCCTCCATTTATTCATCATGGACTTGCGGATCTGAAGCATTGATGTCAGGGAGCAATTGAAGCCTGGGGTTGAAATTCTTTGATTCAAAACTAGTTGGCGTGATTCCATGTTGTCCATGAAATGTCGATTGAAGCCAAATTTCATCCAATTGACTTTTGAGGGCATTTACCTCCTCATCCAAAGATTAGAAGGATTGTCTATGGTTCACTGTCAGTTCTAGCACCACAAGAACCTAGGATGTAAGAGTGCTCACTCTGCTCTGGATGGGGATAACCAACAAGCGCATGTCATCCAACTCCTATTGAAGTTGAAGCATCCTTGAATTCATTCCTTGCCTCTTGTTGGTCATGTTGAATGTTCTTCTCACTCTTTTCTGCCACCCTACGAAGAGTTGATTGAAACAATACCAAATGTTTGAGAAAAAATCATATATGGAGCATCTCATTACCTGTTTGGGGGGGAGTATTGTCCTCCTTGCCAGTAGATTTGCCACAAAACTACACATGTCCTTTCCCATTTTGAGAAATGATGTCCAAGGGAATGAGAGATCGATCCAAGGGGGGTGTAGGGATATGACACATGAGAGATGAGATGGGCGAGAGCTTTTAGGGGCATCAGAGCATATGAGCCCCATGGTTGTAGCATGTGATTGAAAGAGGAGAATTTTTCACATGAGAGGAGTGAAAAGGGGGTGATACAAGTTGGAGAGAAACAAATAGAGGGGATGGGATCCAGGGGGATGGGTCCCATCCTAGTGAGAAGGTACAAAGAACTGAGCAAAGGGGAAAAGGGGAGGGAACAGAGTGAATTTTTGATGAGGGACAAGNGCGCGGGGAAAGGCTAGGGGGGGTCCATGTGACAAAAAAGGATGGATCCAAGAAAAGAAGAGGAGCCCTCCAAATCCTAAGGCCATGGTCATAAGCCTAATCCATGAAAAAGGGGATAAGGGGCAGGTTTGAACCTAATCCTTCCATCAATGATAAGAGATCCAACTTCTCCATTGACTCTCGTGTTGTCTAGTTTGTCATGAAGAGAAATGGGGTTTCACTGAACATGCCATGGGTAGACTTGGTTGAATTCATTGATGATGTCATGTATGCATCGAAAAATTGATTTGAGACTCACATCGGTGGAGAAGGAGGAGAGCCTCAAGTTCCTGATTGTATTCTTAGAGTCCCCCACAACTGAAAGGATTCTGATGTTTTTAGTTCTGGCTATGAGAAATCCTTGCAAAAGGGAGTATGCTTCAACCTAGTTGTTGATGGCCACTCCTAAGTTCCATTAATATGTACTCTCAAAATGTCCTCTAGGGTCATATAACACCCCTCGTGCACCTTCCACCCTGGGGTTTCCTTTGGAGGCACCATCGAAGCAAAGAGTATAGTGGGCTCAGTCCCTTAGCCATTGTGAGAAGTCAATGGATGAGAGTTGAAGCTACCAAGTTGATCTAGAGTGTGTTGGAAGAAGAACAAAATATTTAATGGGGAACCCTTCCATCCACCTTATTTCCAAGAAATCAAGAGCATCAGGTTGAACAAGTCATGGGCTCCTTACATTGAAATCTTCCAAGAGAAGGCCAACAACTTTGGCTACCACCATTTTCGGACAAGATTTTAGCCCCTGAAAAATCCCTCTATTTATAGCTAGCTAAATTTTCCAGCAAATAAATAAAGGAAGAGTCAACTGAACTCTTTTGAAGAAAGGCTTTCCATCAAAGGTGCCAAGTTAGGCTTGAGGCCAACAAAAAATAATATGTTCAATTGAAGTGAGAAATTGAGTTCTGAAAACTAGGTTATACAAAACTATTCTCCAAACGGCCTTAGAGAAAGGGAAATTCAAAAAGAGATGTGAGGAAGAATCCAAATCATCGAGGCAAATAATGCACCTGAAGGGCCCTCACAAATACCCATTTTTTCCAAATTTTCTTCGGTGGGCACTTTGTAATGCATAAGGGTCCAACTGAGACCCAATTTAAGACCCATTTTAAGAAAGTTGAGATCTAGTTTAAGAAAGAGATTTCAAAACCAATTTTTTTTTAAACAACCAGAAGGAAGTTATGCCTCACTCTGTCAAAGGCATTGGCCATGTATATCTTTATTATCATTCCTTTATCTTTTATTATTTTGTTGGAATGGATAACCTCCTGAACAAGGATAATTTTATCAATGATTTGTCTTTTCTCAACAAAACCTCCTTGATTAGGGGAGATGAGTCTTGGAAATAGGGGTTTTGTTTATTTTTTCTATAACTTTTGAGATGATATTATAAGAGACATTTCAGAGAGAGATAGGCCTAAATCTATTGAAGGAGGAATGATTTACCTCTTTGGGAACAAGGGCCAGAAAGGAGGAATTGGCGCTACCTCCAATGTGAGCTGATTTCTGAACATATGCCTCCATGTAGATTAAATCGAACTTGATTGTGTTCCAGTAGATTTTGTAAAAATGTGCCAAACATCCACTGGGTCCAGGCACTTTTCCCAATTCCATTTGTTGGATTGTTGTAAATATCTTTGATTCTTCAACAGGGTCTAAGATATTTTTGTTGTCTTGCTGCGTAATAACTTGAGGGATGTGTTCCAACAACTTAGTAATATCCTCTCGATGGGATGGGGGTCGATCCATATACAAGTTTTTGAAATGTTGAAAGGCAACTTCTTTTATTTGTGCAAATGAGGAGACAATCAACCTGTCTTATTTCACAATTTATTTGACATTATTCTTCCACAACCGAGCTCTCTCTTGTCTGTGAAATAATTTAGTGTTCATGTCTTTTGGTTTTAGCCACATGCTCCTTGATTTCATCCTCCAATTTTCTTCCTCCACTCTTAGGGCACTGTGATAATGTTGAAAGGATTTCTATTCTTCTTGGAGCAATTCCCCTGTGGTTGTAACATGTTATGTCTTCTCCTGGAATGACTCAAATTTTTTGACAAGGGCATCGATTTGCAAAGTGGGTGATTTATAGATAGTTTTGACCCACTCCTTTAGGGCTTGTTTAGTTCTCTTCATATTTTTCTCCCAAATATGGATTAGGGAACCCGTGACCCAGGAAGACCACGAGTTGGAAATTAAATCGAAGAAGGATGGGTCTTGCGCCCATAAGGGATTGAAGTGAAAGGGGATATAACCGAGATCCTCAAGCTCAAACAATACTAAAGAAATAGTTTAGTGGTCAGAGCCTCCCTAAGAGAGAATGAACGAAGAGCAGGATAGATTACCCTCAAGATAAGAGTTGCTTACCAGAAATATGTCTAGACAAGCGATGATGTAGACCTGGCCTAGGTATCGATTTGACCAAGTATACTTGCATTTATTTGGATTGATATCTGAAAGATCCATGGAGGAGATTAGATCATCCATGTGCTCCCTTGAGGGATCTCTGACTAGACTGCCTCCCATTTTTTCTTTGGGATGGAGGATTGTGTTGAAGTCCCCAACAATAATGAAGTGAGGATTCATGTTCGAGTTCTGGAGGGTGAGAAGTGAATCCCAACATAGGTTTTTTTCATGAGAGTTGTTCAACATGTAGACATTAAATAGAAAGAGCACCTTCCTTGTGACCACGTGAGATAGGTTGACCTGGATCCATTGATGAGAAGACTGGTTGCTTTGTAAGTGAAAAAAATGGGGGTTCCAAAGCGTGCAGAGGCCCCTAAAATATCCTCAAGAGATAACTGCTAATCCTTGACTGGTATTCAAAAATTTTGAGCTAAGAAGAAGGACACCATCTTCTTTCATATTAGTTTCCCGGAGAAGTAGAACATCCAGTCTCTCCTTCTTTATTAAAGATCTAACTAAATCATATTTAGAGGGACCCCCAAGGCCCCTATAGTTCAAGGAAAGGACTTTCATCATTTGTGAGAGGATTTAGGGACTCCTCCTTTGGAAGGGTTGGAGTTGTTGTGCATCCAGAGACCTCTTATTTCTCTAACGAATATCCTATCAAGAGTTGATTGTGTTCCTCTATATTTTTCTTTATTGACTTCCATTTCACGCTTCTTCTTGTTTGACTGGTGACCCACTTTCTTTACTGGTTCATTGGCGATATAGTCTTTTTCTGATTCTTCACCAAAGTTTGAAATGGGGCCTTTGATCACAAGGGTAAAACTGAGGGATGGAAGAAGAGAGGGAGGAATCATGAGGGATCGAGGGGTTCTTCATAGAGGAGATGATGCTTCCTGGGGAAGGGAAGCACTTAGGAGGGACTTCCTGAGGATCCTAGGTGCTCACTTGTTCTACGATAGAATGATTGATCTAGATTTTGTTGAGAACAAAATGAATGAAGATACATAACTAGAAAAAACACATAGATATGCAGGAAACACAGAGATATAGTAATACACAATTTCTAATAATGAACGAAATGTACAGGAACTATAAAATGCAAAGTGAACTGAACTCGCTAGAATGGTGGTAGCTTATCTCTGAGAAGAGATGTGACGACTACGCTCATTCACAACAAGATGTCTATACAATGAGGCTTGAAAGACCTTTTTAACATAAATCATTAATGAGAAAACCCTAACCCCAAAAGCTGAAACACCAAAAGGTTTGTGGGCCCTGATGTAATCCCCAAAGATGAAACGCCAAAAGTTTTGCGGGCCTTGATGGGGATAATTGATATGTCAACTTCCCAAGGGCGTAACTTTTGCATACGATCTTTGTTTGAGGTGCTTAGTATATCGTCAGAAAGGTTTAATTGAGGAGCACACATTACTAATGGCCTAATAGATATAAAAGTTCGTTTAGGCCCTCAAAACAACCTTATAATTTTAGGACCCGAAAAAACATAGAAAAACTACCAAGGTGGAAAATTGTGTTTTGAACCAGTGAGTGGCTACCGATACCCACTTGGATCATTACTCCTCCCTTAGGAAGAAATGGTCCCCATTGCATCAAGTTTTCATGGGATATTGAGAATATTTTGTTGAATCTAAACCTTTGTGAGTTACTTGCCTTACTGAAGAAGTTGTCCTAATTAGTTGGTTGAAGGATGTTATGAACCTGTTGTTGGAGGGGTTGGATCTGTTCAACCAATCTAGATGCATGATCTACTTGAGTGTGGAAGGACTCTAGTGGTGAAGATACGGCATGAGGAGCTATATCAATGGGGTCTAATGGTTGGAACCCCAAGCACACTGGAAAAGGGATGTGGCCATTGGATCTATGAAGGGTTATGTTATAGCTTTGCTTGACTGGGAAGTGTGGAGGTACCCCAATAGGTGAAGAAAGAATATCTTTGTAATATTATACAATATTTTTTACCTTCTTTTGTTGGATATATATGATCTAGGTGGATATCAGTGGCCACCCATATATTCCATTAGCTCAAAAAACAATTTTCATTTTGATAGTTTTTTCCTATTTTTTCGAGTCCTAAACTTATGGGGTCGTTTTGAGGCCCTAAACAATGATTTTTGTGCACGACACAGTCACACTATAGGCCTTAGCCATAGTGTGATGAAAACATGTGTAGTCCTCGCATATTTATTTCCAACAAGCTATCGTGCACCTAAAACGAATATTGTATGCAAAAGTTACGACCCTGGGAAGTTGATGTACCAACTTACCCCATTGGGGCCCACATGACTTTTGGCGCTTCATCTCCTAGCGTTAGGTTTTTGGATGTTTAGGGTTTTCTCATTTATGATTTATGTTAAAGAAGGACTTTGGAGCCTCATTGTAACCATCTTCTTGTGAATGAGCATAGTTGTCACATCTCTTATCAAAGATAAGCTTCCATCATTCGAGCAACTTTGTTTCAGTCTGCATTTTTATAGTTTCAACATATTCTCTTTATTAATAAAAGTCAATTTTTACTATATCTCTGTGTATATGTGTGTGTGTGTGTGTGTGTGTGTGTGTGTTCCATTTTGTTCCATTTATAAATATGGATCAGTGATATCAAAGCGGTATGCTCTTTTTTTGTTTCTCTTTGTATGTCCCCAACAAGATTAGGGTACAAGGAATTGGGACTCGAAGTGGTTGAGCCCTTGAAAGACTGTCCACACCAATCACGAAGGCCTCCCATGCCCGAAGAAAAGAGAGATGATGGAGCAGGATATCCTTTTAAATTGTTGCTTGAGGAAGCCCTTGTGCGACTAAGGAACAAGATGATGGATAAATTTTCACAGATCCTTCGACGACTGCCAATAGGAGACACATCTTCATCAAGAGGCCATGTTTCCCCCTTCAAGGTACAATTCAATTTTGATATCCCCTTATTTTAAGGACAGATAGATGTGGATGTTGTACATAAATAGTTGAATCTGCTAGAAAGGTATTTTTCGGTCCACAATTTTTCCGATAGAGAAAAGATTACCTTTGCGCTCCTTGAGGTTGTCCCCCATGTCAAGGATTAATGAGAAACTTACTGTGAGCAAAGGGACACTGAGGAATCTACAATATTTGTGATCACCCCCACTTGGGATTTTTTCAGGGATGTTATTAAGGAACAATACTACCCTATTGGAAGATACCATGACCAGTATACGAGATGGACCACACTACGACAAGAAAGGGACCAAATAGTACCATATTTCACAAATTTATTCCATACCTTGCACACCAAGTTGGGTATCAAGGACTTTGAACGAAATATGGAGCTCAAGTACCACAGTTGTCTACATAGATATATCCAAATAGAAATGAATTTTTTGGACATCTCATCACTGGGCGCAATATATCGATATGCTGTCAAAATCCAACAAAAATTTAAACAGAAGAATTGAGAGTTTGGATCTGCAAATTCCTCAAAATAGAAGTAGGGAAAAGGAAGCCCCAACCCACAAAAAAAGGAGAGAGAAATGATGGACCCTGTCAGGAAAACTAGTTCAAGCCATAAGCAAAGAAGGGTAATGAGAAGATGAAGAAAGACACTGGGAAGTGGTGTGAATTCCATAAAATCCTCTGGCATAACACTGATGAATGTCGCTTGAAGAAGTCATTGGTGGTGGAGTTGAAAGCCTCAGATTCATAGGCAAGTTCTGACTCTGAATTAGATCCAAACAAAGGGAAACAAATCATTGATGCAGAACCCAGTGCCATTGTCACTACCACCAAGGTCCAGCCAAGTGAACCAAAGGAACTAGAGGAGGGTGAATGCCTTTTTCACTCGCAGATGTGGGTGAATGGTTCTCCACTGCATTTCATTGTCGATAGTGGAAGTCAAAATAACCTAATGTCAACAAAGGTTGTTGATGCAGGAGCATCGTCAACAAGTACATGTGGCAGAACAACTCAATGTCTGAGGACCAATTTGGAATCTCAAATGCTGGTTGTTATTGTAATCTTTTGAAGCTGATAGAAAAAAAAGAGGAAATATCACGCACGTGGACAAAAACAAGGACGCGTGACTTCGGAATTTAACCCTAGTCTCAATGTAACCACAATTAGATAGCAGTTAGTTAGTTTGTTTTGTATAAAGAGAGATTTTGTATGCCCAAAAGAGGGGTTACGAGAATTATGAGGAAGTAGGAATCTCAGAGTAGTAGTTGTTGTTTTGATTTTACCTGTAACCATTTTCTTGATTTTGAATGAAGATAACAGAGGAAAATTGATCCAATGCATGGTGTGAATAGTGTTTGAAATTTATCTGTTGTTGTCTTAATCTTTTCAAGAATGAATGAATCTTACTACGAGTGTATGTAGCTTTGAAATGCTTGCATAAGAATTTAAAACGCTTTTCTCCATGAGCTAGTGCAAGGTGTGCACACAGTCCACAAAGAGTGTGTTGACAGGGTCTGTTTTGACTTGCAAAGCTCAGAAGAAATAACGTAAGAATTTATTTGCAAGAAGGGTAAAGTGATTGCCGCAAGGAGTGCACAATCGTCGCAAGAACTCCAATCTTGTGTAAATATCTATTGCAAAGAGTGCAGAGACCTAGAATTCGACGAAGAGTCGAAGCGACTCCATAAATAAGTCGAAGGATGAGGGCGAAACAACTCCATGAAGGAGAGAAAGGATTCTTTTCAAAAACCTTTGGATTTGAGTTTGATGAATTTCCCAGAAAAGAAAGAAGTGCTTGAGAGATCAAAATATTTGGAGAGATAAAGCTCAGGAGGAGTATCACTTTCCAAGAAGCGCAAACGAGGTCCAAGAAATGGAATTGCAAGAAGGATAAAGGTCAAAGCCTTTAAATCCTTTCGAAAATATTCTAAGTTTGAAGAAGGCTATAGCTTAGAGGGAAGATCTAGACCATCCGATTAGCGTCCAGACAACAAGGAGCAAGTACAGAGGAGGAAATATCTCAACCGTTTGATCTGAGCAGAAACGGATCGTAGCCGTCTAATCAAGGTAAGGTGCACTAACATTATAACATTACAACATTTCAAAGTGTTATGCCTACCCGAGTAGCCAGATAGGGGTGATAGAGAGTTCGAGAGATATTGATGGGTTTTTTTGGGCCCGACTTATATCGTTCATCATCAGGATCCATTCCTCATAGTTGGGCTTTGGTTCAGTTGCATTCCGACGATTTCTGTAATTTTGAGTTATTATGGGTCATATCTTAATTAAATTCACTAAGAAGTTCATAATGGGCATATTACTTGGAGAAACCTCTTAGTGTAATAGCTCATTGGAATCAGGAGGAAAAGTATTACAGGATAAGATGATGAGAAGTGACTTTCAGTGACCGAAGAAGCCATCAGGATGGATAAATCACTTTTTAGAGGCAAAATGGTTAATTAATTAATTAATGAATTAAGTGATATAATCAAGGAATAATAAAATAAAGTAAAAGTCACTTGGGGGGGAAAGGTCAACAATGAATTAGGGTTTCGGGAAGCTATAAAGGAAGGGTAAAGAAACCTAATTGATTATGCATTGTTATGATTTGATGTTGAGAATTCCCAGAGGAGGAAGAGAGCCAACCTTACTATTTTGTGGATTTCTGGAGGAAACCACCACCATTGATCGGTTTCGGTGTTGAGAGACACACCCTAGCCCATCGGAGATACTGTCCAGGTATTTCACTGTACTTTTCAGGAGCATCCATTATAGTTGCGCAGCTCAGCTCGTGAGGGCGCAAGTCAGTTTGAGGGTTTGGAGAGTTGCACGAGATCTGTATCCAGATTGCAGTTTCCTTCCAACCCATTTGAGATCCAGCCAAGGCACTTCTATTGAGCCATCTATCGTTAGATTCTGACGGTGAAATATTGAAGATCGACTCATTCAGGCATTTAGGGAGCAACTCTTCCAGACAGACATTTGGTGTTGCATGCAGAGTATCAGAGAAGATCCAGGCAAATCCTTCTGACCCATTTCCTTATTTGGCGAGATGATCGTTTTGAGCCATATAAAAACAGATTTTGTTGGTGGAATCCTTTGGGGTGCATCCAGTGCTCCAAGAGGTGCGCAAACCCCCCAGGGGTCCAGATCAAGTGCCTCAGAGACCAAATTCGAGATACGCCACTCACCCATTTTAGTCTAGAGGCCAGGGTGCTTCTTTTGGAGCAACTTCTAGTGTATTCTGATGGTCGGAACTTCCGAACGAATTTTCCAGCTAGTAGCGGTTATCATACTTCTCCAAAATCACATATTTTCTCCAATCTATCCGTGCATGCATCAGATCTGCTATCATCTTCTGATCATGGGTATTTTTATGTTATTTGATTGTATTCCAATGCTGATCCATGAGATCTGGTTGACGTTTATATTCTATATTTCCAGTAGGCTATTGTATTTCCATGCTCGAACCGTATAATACATGATATTGGGCAGTTGATGTTCTTTACTTCTGCATGCATCCTTTATATGTTGTTTAAACCATAAATATGCAACATGCACATGCAATAACCAAAATGCACATGCAATAACCCACATGCACATGCAATAACCAAAATGCACATGCAATAACCCACATGCACATGCAATAACCATCAAGATCTCAAACATACAACTGAAACGCATCTAGAAACTCCTAGTGTATTAGATCCGCAAGACAGAATAATAGATCAGTAGCAAATATCTTGATCAACGGGATTAGGGATATTTCAGTGGTATAAGAGATTTATTCCTACCAGCCTGTGACTAAAATCGATGAGTTCAGCGAGTAACCCAGAAGGCAGAGAGGATGTGGGGAGACAGATATGAGAGGCCAGAGGGCACTGGTAAGGTCCCCATGGAACCAAAGGTAGCCTTCATGTAGGTTATCAATGATATGTTAGCTAGTCAATGGACTATGTCTCAGTCCTTGGCTCAGGTGGCTGAGAGATTGGCTATGGTGGACATTTTGGGCACACAAGCCCCACATGCAACATAGGGTAACTCGGGGGCAGGTAGTAGACCCCAAACACCTACTCACACATACACATCTTCGAGTAGGATTCCCAGACCATGGTTCCCTAGTTTTAGAGGGCACCACCAATAGTAACAGAACAGTCGTTAGCACAGAGGTTGTCCACTCAGGCAGAAGACATTGCAAAGTACAAGAGGGAGTATGCAACATTGGGCCATGACTTCCATCATGACATTACACTGGTTGAGTACTATGGACTTAGGGGCATGAACCATCCTAGAGAACCTCAGAGAGGAGGACAACAGCAACAACAGGGGCATAACATAGATTTCATCCGGAAAGTTGGTAAACTCACCATACCTTCTTTTGATGGATCATCCAAATGCACTGC
Source organism: Picea sitchensis (assembly GCA_010110895.2). Classification (NCBI taxonomy): domain Eukaryota; kingdom Viridiplantae; phylum Streptophyta; class Pinopsida; order Pinales; family Pinaceae; genus Picea; species Picea sitchensis. The sequence goes on from SNQJ01S0109151.1 coordinate 39,598, forward strand.
CATAGTTGGGGATCAAAATCTAGACATGTACTACATGCTCAACCAGATGACCGAGACGGAGGATAGTGACTCTTGCGCGTTTGAGGGACAATTGGATGGACAGGATGATAGCGCATGTCCTTCATCTTCCTCGTCAGACAATGTTGAGGATTCAATACTTCAACATAGTGGTGACACTTGTGAGGCTTCATACGTGTTGGCACTTAGACATGATGATATTAGGAGGTTGGATGACCTACCTATGGGTGTATACATGGCTTCCAGGAAGTCATGTATGGAGGGTGATGAGTTTCCTATGAGGAGTGAGCCATATATTTCATCTTCTCAATCACATATGCTAGCCACGACACATGAGGATATAAGTGGCATTCCTGATATGGTAGAGGAGCCTTGTGTGGGGATTGTACAAAAGGAACATATGGATCAACAGACCTAGGAGGAGAGGTATGGCATGGAGATAGTTGACCTTACATGTACCTATCAATATGAGGAGAGTGAGTCACCACTCTTGGAAATTCCATTGATGGACCAGGTTGTGGAGACCGACAGCTTGTTGGGACACTTACTCCCAGGATCGATCTACAGTGATGAGGTCGCACTCCTTATTGGTCGAGATGACCATAGCACGTTTTCGGATACATATGTATGGGATCCAGGTGCAGATGATATTAGTAGGGTGAGTGCACAGGAGGATACAACTGCCCATATAGGATATGGTGCGATTCAGATAGGGGTTGCAGTTGGTGATGGTGTGCAGTTGCATAAAGGAGGACTCAATAGCACAGGGGATAGTGGGTAGTTCAGTGCCTTATATTTTGAGGAGTGTGTTGTTGGGGATTCCATTGTTGACACTAGCAATGAGAGGCATGAGGTAGCACCTCAATAGGATTGTGACCAGGAGTCACGACACTTGGCAGGATAGTTGAGAATCAGTGAGGACATGATCATGGAAACCACTAGATGCATTGATGATACACATGCATTGGTGGCAGATTATTGTTGGAGGGCCTCGATGGCACAGGATAGTTCAGATGGGGGACTTTCCATTGATGACTTCCATACACTCAGGGAGAGAGTGATTGTGATGAGGGTCGACTACCAACAGTTGTTGAGGGATAGGGATTACCTATTGGAGGTTGGCT
>SNQJ01S0109152.1:7831-18669 GCA_010110895.2 Picea sitchensis
CATACTTATGGAAGACTTATCTCTTGCTCTGGCTTCTAGTATCGTATCCTTATTCTTTATTCCTGAATTAGTAATCGTTGAGGACTTGAAACGATAGGATCCTCTAAGCGCTGCGTAGAACCGTCGAATTGTAAGGGAGTCTGCCCACCTTAAATTGACCTTCTGCACAATGGGGCTTTTATGGGGTTCTTGTAGACAATTTGATGTATTTTGACTCCTATGATAACTTCTACCGTGAGCATCATTTGTAATGGAGGTAATAATTTTTGACATATTTGTCTTTTGTTTATGTGGATACATTGATTGGTTGAAGTATCAATTTTTGTGATTAGGATGTCTATAAGGAATCCTTGCAACCTGATCTTTACTTCGTGTACTTGTAGCTTCTTCTTGATTAACACTTGGAATTGATTCTTCTTCATCGCCTTCGATTGTTTCTACTTCGACATGTCAAGACCTATTTACATCAACTGAATCCTTTTGAGTTGTAAGGTTGATTGGGTCTATATTAATTGCTTTATCCACAATCAAGTTTTTTTCCATTTGAAGACTTTTGTAGTTCCATAGGTTTAGTCATTGTCTCTTTATCTACCAATGATTCTTTATTGATAAGTTGTTCTAAATTTTCCTCTACCGTCTTCTTATCACTCTTTATCTTCTTAATCTGGGTGAGTAAACTTTGATTATGGATTTGTAGGCGACAAATTTCTGCATCTTTGTCTATGACTATTTTGTCACACTCCTTTTGGATCTCAAGTATTGATTGTTGTTTATCCAAAAGTAGTATTTTGGAGATCTTATCAATATCTTTTGACGTAGATATTGAATATGACTTCACTAAGACGTCATGTAATTTTATTTTTTTCTTTTTGTAGGAAAACATTAAAAACTTTTTCTCAAGGTTTAACATTAAGCTACACAGCGTCTCTAACCAAGTCGAGCCGAGGATTATATCAACCTATTTTTCATATATAGTTGTAACCTCGAAATTCGATACGATTTTATAATCTTCAAGTGTCAACGGTAAGTCCTCGATGTCATATTTATTGCCAAAAAAAAAGCCTTTTGTTTCGATTACATTTGTCTTTGGAATTATTAATTGATTCGCCAAATCCATACTTATGTGATTTTTCTTCTTGTCTGGGCAAATGCGGATGCTAACTTCTTTTTCTTGAATATTTCCTCTAAATATTAATAATCTGATGCATCTAGTTAGATGATTTTTATCAGAAAATATTCCTTCCTTAAAATCCATTTTTTAATTTGAATTGACCATGTAATTATTATAATATCCCTTTAATAATAACAAGACTTAAGCTTCTTGACTTAATAGATATCTTCATCTAATATTACTTTATACTCTTTTAAGAAAATAATCCTTGATAATTCTTCTTTTTATATATATAGAGTTCAAAAACTTTGAACATTTTCTTATACTTTACCAAAAGTAATTTTATATTCACTTAATCTCTTTTTTTTCCTGGGTAATTAATGAAAAATAATTTAATATTATCTTCACACTTCCCAAAAGAAATTTGTTAGTTATACTCCTTCCTTAACTCACGGAATTTGTACAAAATAACTTGTGGTTGCACGGTTGTAAATAGTGGATATTGATATACACACTCGTTGGTAATAATATTTTGTTTTTATTCTTTTATTTTTCTTTATAATAGGAAAAAGGATATTCTTTTATTTTTCCATATATATATATATATTCTTTATTTTATTTTTAACACATATATATATAACTTCTTTTTTTTATCTTTTTTCTTTTTTTTTATGGAAACTAAAATTTATTGTTCAACAAATTTTTGTACGTGAATTTCCACGATAGAGATATTTGATTCGTATGCTGAAGTAAGATAACTTGAATTTACCGGAAAATTTGTGGTAATTTAAACCATTCTTTTACACTTTCTTTCTTTTCAATATTCTTGTCAATGCAAGGTTACTTTTTTTTTAATTTTTTACTCCTTTTTTTTTGGGTAATAGTTTATGTTTCTTCAATATTGTATTTTGCAGCAGAAATTTTAGACTTCAAATGGCCAAGGGCCAATTATGATCGAAGGACCAAAAAAAATAGAGAAATTTTGTTTATGACCAAAAGTCAGATCGAGACCGGCTCACTAGGTAAATACCCAATGTAGGTAGGACAACAGGTTATAATCCATAAAGGATAATATATTAAATAATAATGTATATGAATATGAGATGATGAGATACAATAAGAATGAGGGCATTACATATCCACGCAAGGGTTCCCTTCCATGAAGAGACGTGACCTTTCATTAAAAATGTGTCTCTTCATTAATTATTCATTAACTATTATAATGTATTTATATTTATTATTATATATTATCTTCATAACATCCAACAACATTTCAACAACATGACATTAGTTTCTCTCTATTAGTAAAGTGTGACATGTGACATTGTGTAAGGATAAATTTTAAAAATATATAACTATTACTCAAAAGCCTCATCCAGAATTGAGTGAAGGATTCCTTTGATTAGAAAGAAGTGATACTTTCTATAACAAATGGCAATTCAAATGGAAAAATTTATAAGAGAAAGCAAGAAAGAAATAACTTTATCCACTGTTTAGGATAGTCAATTTCATGAATACCATAAGGTTGTAAATTTATATGGAAACTTTATATGATGTAATCCAACTTATTATTTTTTGTTTTGTTTCTACAAATAAGAAAGACATGTGGGTTCATAACATCCAACAACATTTCAACAACATGACATTAGTTTCTCTCCATTAGTAAAGTGTGACATGTGACATTGTGTAAGGATAAATTTTAAAAATATATAACTATTACTCAAAAGCCTCATCCACAATTGAGTGAAGGATTCCTTTGATTAGAAAGAAGTGATACTTTCTATAACAAATGGCAATTCAAATGGAAAAATTTATAAGAGAAAGCCAGAAAGAAATAACTTTATCCACTGTTTAGGATAGTCAATTTCATGAATACCATAAGGTTGTAAATTTATATGGAAACTTTATATGATGTAATCCAACTTATTATTTTTTGTTTTGTTTCTACAAATAAGAAAGACATGTGGGTTTTCATCTATTTACCACACGGACCATGCCAATATCAAAAAGAAAAGAGCACAGATGCATTAACATCTAAAAAAAAAAAAAATTAGGTTTTCAACTTGATCATGTTGATTATATGGATTGAATGTGGGTATGTGTATGGATTGAATGTGGGTATGTGAAGGACCTAAGGGGACCCAACTGAGATGTTTTCAACTATTTGGAGGATTTGTGACATGAAAATGAAATTCGGTGATAACAATTGTATAGATAGGCATACTTATTTCTAAACCCGACCTACTTAACAAGCACATTAGGTAGGTTAATAAAATAAACTCTTTAGATGTTTCTCATTCACGTGAAAAATCCATTTTCTCTCCATCGTTATTGCTCATATAGAAAGTATTCTTTCATGCGATTACATCAATTTGAAATGGACCCAAACATAAGTAGTCAAATTTATTGTGGTTACTTGGTTTTTCATGTTTTTTTCTCACATTAATATCATCTCCTTCTTTGAAGTTTCTTTGTTTGGATTTCATATCAAAAACTTTTTTTTATTTTACCTTTGATAATTTGGAAGTCTGTCAAAGGCATTTATGATTCCATCTTTGAGTTTGGCTAATTCATTTAACCTCGCATGAAGGTAATTTATTAAATTGTCAAATCTTGGAGCAACTTATACACTAGAGTGCTAAGATTAATTACTAGAGAAGTTTCCATCGAGTGTACACCAACTTGAACAAACTCTTGCCTAAAGCTATCTTCCTAGTAATTTGGTTAGCCCCCAAATCATTTTTCAATTTGTTGTCCTAACTTCACTTGTTGTCACCCATAATTTTATGAATGATCCTCAACAATTTTTATTACTCAAACCATCAAAATCATTCACCTTTGGGCAATAATTCATTGAATGAGATAAAAAAATATTGTATCAAGAACAAAAATTGATGATCTCCAAAGATTTAAAAGTTGAAGCATCATCAATCGTGATCTTTGCAAGGACCCTAAATCCATTCAAAATATGATTTTTAATGAAGTCTATGATCATTGAGATAGTAATAGCTTCACTAGTGTGTGAAATAGTTTATAGTTATTATGATCAATTTCAATCTATTATAGACATTTCACCAATGAAATCAAGGCTGCATTTTTGGAAAGGTGCTTCAATTGATATAAGTCACAATGGTAAGTATAGAAATATCAAGAATCAAACAATTAATGCAACTTCCAAAATTTCCAAAATTTCACCTCAAGCTTGAATCCTATTCCCTGTGAACTTTCAGCCTTAGGGTTGATCTGAAATATGAAATTACAACATTAATACCTCACTTCCCTTGAATCCAATTTCACCTAGTAGCCCAAGAGAATAAATACCATATGAGTGTACTTCAAGACCACAATGCTACAACTCTTATGGCACACTTTTAAAGGCATATAAAAAATATAATTTATTTTATTATAGTAAAATATAACAACTTCAAATCTTCTCCTTTGTCTTCAAGATATGCATTAAACTGCTTGACCAATTCAATTATATGTTATGTCAAATCAACATGAACAATAAGCACTGAAATCTACTCAATCATAAAGACAACATAAGATGAAAATCAAATCTATAAGTACACAAAATGTGGACCACTAGAAACTATATATGTGTGTGTAAAATTAAAGTACTTACCACATCTTTATCACAAAGCTAGTCCAAGTCAATCTCTCTAAAACCTAGGGAAACCATAAGAAAACCCTAGCCACCAACTCCTCCTACATAGGAATCACTACTAACAAAATATGGTGACTCCACCAAATATCTTCAACATGTTATCATCAACACTAACAAGTCCTCCTTGACACATACACCAAGCTTGTATCACACAATCTCTCCACACTAGTGCTCTTGTCTTCCTTAGGATTTACAAACCCTGATCATGTCGCATCACACAAGTACATGAAAAGATAATTATAGCATTACCATCCAAGTTTATAGGTCCATTATAGGGCCTGATCCTCAGACCCTAGCTCTGTAACTCTTACATAATTACTAGGACTAAGACCTCCATGGAAGATCAAGAATACAATATTTGGGTCTTCTTGGAAGTAAGGCATCACACCAAGCTCAAGACTAATCGAAATAGGCTCTTCGTGATCTTTTCCTATCCTCGATGCATCCTACAAGATTAAGGCTCTAAAATCATGCAAGGTGTTATCTTCACTCTTAATGTTTTCTACTAGTGTAGAAACCCTAATGCTACAATAAAATATAACTAAACAATCCATCATCACCTCCAACACTAAGTTATTTTAGATGTTTTACTTGCATAGCATAAAGCCTAGCAATATCTTGCAAGAGAAACCCTAGTATCACACAAAATAAACCATTCCACCCGAGAGTTATCTCGCACAACTTGGCCACTGTCTCACATGGCAATCCTTATCTAGATTGCAAATTCCATCCATCCAATAGACACAGAGCAAAGTCAACAGAGGTTAACGGTTACCTTGCAATGGAGCAAAGTCAACAGAAATCAATGATTGACTTTTCTGTGTTTGTTGGATGGAATCTACAACCTAAGCTCCAACCGCACCAATCCACAATATGGATTACATGAGTCACAATGATATGAGTAAACTATAAATTAGCATATAACTTCTTAACAAGCAAGCCTCTTAACAAGCAAGTACCAATGATTTAATATTCAACACAATTTCATGAAGTACGCATTCACCACGACAAGAAATATGTTCATCTATTGCGCGTAAAATGCCTTCCTCCGGCATCAACACCTCTTAAGTCAAATGCAATGCAATGCATGCTCCTTTGTCCACTCCAACAAATAGTTGTATCCAGGCACACAAATCTAGAGGTAGGGTTTGCATGGTTTCCAACAGATGCGTCTTCTGCTTGATTGTGCATTCCAATGGGATCGTAAATATTCACATGTACTCTCAAAATAGCGTAATTAGGTTGTTGGAAAAAATAAAATAATTGTCCCGAGAGGATATACTTAGCTTGAAAATAATTTTATGTTGAATTGCATTGATTTCCTTCTACGAGTTTGAATTACACCATGGTTCAAGGATGCTTCAACACATCAAATAGATATGCTAGCCATCAGCACGTCACTCAAACAACGCTACCCAATCTTCAAACTCTAGGTTCTTATCTTGCACTAGTTCAATCGAGACAAATTCTCATTGTGTTTTTCCAACCATAAACTCACACGGCCACACCTCCATGGTTGGTTTGGTTTAATATCGAAACTCTTTTCCAAGAAAACCAGTGCAAAATAGATATCTAAACCAGTACTAAATAGATATCTATTATTTAAGTCGATCATTCCAAGCCTTATAATAAAGTACACTAAGCCTTTAAATAGTTATCATCACATCTAATACGCATCTTATAAGTGGTTTAAATCATTTTTCCATTTTAAACCACCTACAATAAACCCTCCTTTAAAACCAAGTCAAGGTTAACTCAACAAAATGGAATTTCTCAAGGGGGATTCCCTAAAAAGAAGGTAGAGAGGTAGATGGATAGATAGATTTCTGAGTTATAATAGTGCCTTGTCGTCCCTTGTGTCCTTCATAGTGGCTAGGACCTCAAAGTGGTTTGTCATAATATAAACCACAAATGTGTAATTGGTGGTGGATCTTACATGTCCCTCACGTTGGTAGAACAATATTTATGAGCATTTGGTATGTTAGAATACACGTAACCAATTAGAGAGTCGTCAAGATACAACTCAACTTTAAGAATGGCATCCTCCTCATTTATAATCCCCATATAGGCATGAGCTTAACCCAATTGTAGATTCAGATACCGTTGACTTTGTGGTAGGCCCTCTAATGACCTGAATCTACAATCGAGTTAAGAATGACCCCATATAGCAACATATTTAGATATTTGAGGAAGAAGAGACTTGAAAAAAATTGAATACAAGATTCTCACTCAAGGGATTACATAAACTATGCTTATGTTTCCATTCATGTATATGATTTGTTATATTTGTAGAGATGGATCGTTGATATGTAATTAATAAGTCAATTCTAGTCTCATATTAAATAGGTAGTTGAAAGTGTTTGAGAAAGTATGTAGCTTTGGTTGTAAATATAGTGTCCATATTAGTAGTAAGGTCTATATACTATTTGACTACGACATTGATGAGGGTCTATTGTAAAAGACTAAGCTTAATAGAATCTTTAGTTATACTATTAGATGAACACTATAAGTAAAATGTCATAATATGGTTACTAGGGCTTTCTCCATGTTTTAAATAAGTTTTAAAGATATTTTAAAGAAGTTTTATAGACATGGGAGGCTAATTTGTGTCATGGTGAATCCATTGATAAACATAGAATGTACAAGGTAGTCATAAAGGGTAAACTAGGGTCATGATACCCCAATAGTTGGAGAGGTGGAGGAAAATTTTGATTTTCATAGCATTTTCTCCAACATTTCTTGACATGTTGGATGTGATAATAATTCTATGAGATGAAAGAAGCTCTCCAAAAAAAGGGGTTTGTCCTAAAATTCTAAGAGAATGTCTAGTACATTATGGATCAAATGTGTCAATTAATTATTTAATTTTTAATTAGATCTAAATCAAATAGTGATTAACCACAATATTCCTTCTTGCTAAATGAAATCAAAGTAACACACGGATAGGATATTTTACCAAAGTTCAAGCAAACTAGTTCATAAGAAGAACCTTCCAAATGTGCATCCACCAAAGGTGCTGAAATCCAATGGAGGAAGGTTGCACAAGTGAATGTATGAAGGCTCTTTCAACAACCCCAAGCATGTAACCAAAGGTGGATAAATCCAAAGGGGGTCATCAAGGGTCACTATTACCTATCAAAGGACACCTCGCCATAATCCCACAAGCGAATACCCTATGTGAAAAACAAAAAAGATAGGAATAGAATGCAACCAAGGAAGTGGCTTGGTGCATCTTTAGATAAATAATCATAGACCTTAGGGTACGCCCCAAAAAACCCAAACCAATCAATTAAGGAAAACTTTGAGATGATCAAAAGTTCATCCACAAGAGTCACCATTCTTTGTATGGGAAAATATAGCATGAAGTAACTAAGCAAACCCCATTAATGGCTTAGTTCACTAGTGTGCACACAAAAAGCATTGCCTAGTCTACCGTTTCTAAGAAAAAAACATTCAAGTAAAACTTAAACTAACAACTAGGGTTTCTATAGAGAATAAAAGAAACTAGAATCACTTCCACGAAGTCTTCAAATGTTTGGCAGTTGAGCTAGAGGAATACTTCACAACCACAATAATTTTACGATGGAACTTGCACGTGAACCACCAAAGAAATCGTTGATGTTTTATATGTTTCTCAGCTCTTGATAGTTATTTCCTTATGATTAATAACAAGATTCACTTTCATACAATAGTTATCATAGAATAACTATACACTAAAAATCTCAACTATAACATTGCAACGGAAATAACAAGATCTAGAAATATTAACCATACACATTAGACACAAGAACACAAGAGTTTATCCTAGGAAACCCAAACTTGGGAGAAAACCCAACAACCTTTCTCTAGAAGAATTCAGTCCAAGATATTACCAATACATCACCATCAATAGCCAAAATACCATACAGAGAAGATCATCCCCAAGTATAGCATCAACAAGACCTAGCACCTAAATAAGATGACCAAAAATAACCAAGCAAGAGCTCCTCCAAGTGTGACGCACTCTCCAAGACAACAAGAACCAAGATATAGAGAAATAGCCAAAAACCTTTAGCTGCAACTACCTTGTGCACACTAGAGAAGGAGTTGTTTGACTATCAAAATGAAATGAGCCAGTCATGTATTTATATTGATCTGGGCGCCAATCTGGGGCCGACTTCTTATTTTTGGGTCTTTAATTTCTTTATTAATTTCCTGTGGGGCTGACTTCTCTTCCTGGGGATTCCTGTAATGGTATAGATGGGTCTTCTTATACTTTCTTGTGGAGAATGATTGCTCGAAGTTGCAAATCTCCAACACTCCCTCTCAACGAGGGAGGCATTCTCCATACTTGGATTTATTCTATCATAGAAAGATTGTCTTCATGAGCCATGTTGATGTGCCATATCCGCACTTGCATTCCATCTCGGAATATGCATGTGATAGCATCTCGAATCCATCCACTCCTTGACAGGAGAAGGACTACACTTGGGCCATTCACCACTATCAAATCCCCGTGGATGACTGAATAATTTACCCTTGGTCATATCAACACTAGCATAGCCTCGTGCATGACCAATATGGGATAATGTCTTCCTGATGCTATGGGCCATTCACCACTAGCAGAGCCCCATGAGTGAATGAATCATTCTCCCTTGGTCATATTAGCACTAGCATAGGCTCGTGCATGACCAATTTGGGAGAACGTATGCTCGATGCTATCAACATACCTGGGCCATTCACCACTAGTAGATCCTAGTGAGTGAATGAATCATTCTCCCTTGGTCATATCAACACTAGCATAGCCCCGTGCATGACCAATCTAGGAGAACATCTACCCGATGTTATAGCATGGAGAACATCAACATATCTGGGTCATTCACCACTAGCAGAGCCCCGTAAGTGAATGAATAATTCTCCCTTGGTCATATCAGCACTAGCATAGCCTCGTGCATGACCAATCTGGGAGAACGTTTGCCCGATGTTGAAACATCAATGCTCATCACTAGCCAAATTAGCATGGTTAATCATGTGTATCATCCTCCTTAGCGAAATCAGCATGGTCACTCTAGGAGGATATCTGCAATCTACTCATCCATGGATAAATACTGAAGCTTCATTTCTCCCTTCTGTACCATGTCTCGGATGAAGTTCTGCAAGAAGCTTCTGAAGTAACACCACTTCACGACTTGCGACATCAGTTGTGACATACTATGTCTCTATTGTATTGAGTGCTACAGAAGCCTACTTCTAGCTTATCCCGGAAATCGTAATTGATTCCAAGTTGAAGCATCACCCTGAGGTGCTCAATCTGTCTACTGCACTCCCTGCTCAATCATAATTTGTATATCTCTATAGCCTCACTTCATCACCTGAGAAAAATCACATCCAATTGTACCATGCTTTGTTTCCACCCATTGGAACTTCCTTGGCTTCAACCAAATATTGGCACAAGCTATTCACTGTAAATAAAATATCTAGCCCGGCATTAACCAGGTACATCAAGGATCCAATCATCTGCCTGTACATTGTGGGATCCACCAAATCTGAATCTAAAATAGAATCACTCAACTTCTTCAGATTTGTCATCATACGTGTAGGAATGTACTCGCAATCCATCATATTGAATCTCATCAGTATCCCCTGAATGAGGAAGATCTCATCTGATCTTGTCACACCTCTAATCCCAAGAGTACAGCCATCCAGGATCCTCCATCTCGAACTCTAAGGCCAACTCCCTCTATCACTGGAGTAAGTCTTGTTGTCCATTCTGTCTCATTGGTTTCTCCCTCTGTGATTGAGACAAAATCCATACCCAGTCCTCTTGATTGATTGTCTCCTCTATCATTGTAGCAAGATCGCATCTCCTAGAAGCCTCTTTCTTTTGAAGCTTTTGTCTAGCCTTCTCGACTCATGACACATGTCTGTCATTCATGGGAGATGTCTCTCTCCCACCTGGATGTTGGGGGGAACTCCCTCTGAATGATCGGCTCTCTCTTGAGCCAACTAACTCTCTCTGAGATTAGACTCACTCTGAGTCTGTACATTCTTGGTTAAAACCAATCTCTTCAAGTATCCATC